>MNCI01011499.1:0-17037 GCA_015680685.1 Gnetum montanum | reverse complement strand
CACAGAACAGTCCTGGATCATGACTTAAAACTGATACCACAGAACAGTCCTGGATCATGACTTAAAACTAATACCACAGAGTTCAGTCCGCTATGACTATAAACTGGATCATGACTTAAAACTGATACCACAGAGTTCAGTCCGCTATGACTATAAACTGGATCATGACTTAAAACTGATACCATAGAACAGTCCTGGATCATGACTTAAAAATGATACCACAGAAAAGTCCTGGATCATGACTTAAAACTGATACCACAGAGTAGTCCTAGATCATAACTTAAAATTGATACCACAGAGTAGTCCTGGAACATGACTTAAAACTGATACCATGAACAGTCCTGGATCATGACTTAAAACTGATACCACAGATTTCTGTCCAGTATGACACTAAACTGCTACATTCATCTGCCATGACATGAAACTAGCATCTAGAGTCCACTAAGACTATAAACCAGTTTACCTCTTCATAGTCCACTATGACTATAAAATAGCAATGCACCATCCGCTACAATGCTAAAATAGCACCGTCCAAGGGGTTATGACATGAAACTAATCCACAATAGTCCGCTAAGACTATAAACTAGCGACATCATTGATACATTCCACTCATCTCAAAACTCTTGGTACATTGTTGCACATTGTAGCTCTCTTGCGACACAAAACATAATACATAGTACATGATGCAAAATGCAAGTGCTCAAACACGAGCACGGCACAAAAAGTAAGCTCTTTCAAAAAGACCGACAAAAGACAAAAAGAAAAGAAAAGAGAAAACAAGAAAAGAAAAAAAAAAGAACAAAAAAATGGTCAAAGAGAAAAATGCATGGAAAAGGTCTTCAAGACCTTGTTGGCATCATAAACAAAAGACCATTCGCTATTCTCATACAAGCCCCAGGCGAGAAAGCAATTGTCTTGAAAAAAATAGTTACACTTGTGTCTCAAAGAGACCATGTTACACATCATCGCGTGGCTTTGGCTGTTTACAACGGGCCCCGCAAATACTCTATAAGAGTCCCGTTTCTCCAAAGAACGCACCTCCTATCTCTTGGTTTTGAGTCTGCCGAAAAAACCGGCTGTTGACAAGGACCAAATGACATAACTTGTGCATAAGAGAGCATTCCCCTCCCACAAAATCCCAGCAAAAATCATCTCACTTAACCTCCTAGCTTCCCCGGTTACAATCATTTCCCTTGCATCTTGAACCACATTCCCCTCAATCCCATGTACTTTTGAAAATGGTGCGATAATATCCAGCCAAAGGCTGATGGTTAATGTTTGATACTTTATTGCTCATGGTGTTTTGCACTTCTTTGTCGACGCCTCTTGGGTGAATTCCTCCAAACGTCAACAAAGAGGGGCCAATGAAACACCATTAATTTCAGAATAACACTTTGAATGAAAATAGCTCAAGCCCTTTCAAAGCATTCCAGAGAGGTTAAGAGAATTGCAGGCAAAAAAGAAACAAAGAAAGAAGAAACTCTGTTTATGCATGATTGCAGGCTTTAATGGATGGCCGCAAAAGCAACACCAGCAGTTTCAAGTGCATAATTCGCAGAGCCACGGAATTACTATTAGAGCTAACGTGATGCCGATGGAGTCAGCAATTTTATGCGGTATTTGCAAGGGACGCCGACTGCAGCCCTGTTGATGAATAGAGCTCCTGCTCCAGCAGCTCCCCATTTCCTGTTAGCCAAGGAAACCATGAACCTGCCCCAAAATTCAGCCAAATTTACAGTCCACCGTTGCTTCTGTTGCCAAAAAAATAATGATGCCACCTCCGCTAATGAATTCACCCCTGGACCAGATTTCTGTGCAATAGCCGCTGCCCACCACGCCGTTGTTTTCTCTCCGTCGTCCACTGCTTTTCTTCTTGCCACCGCTACTCTTCTCTCTGCTGCTGCCGCTGTTTCTCTGTTTCTGCCCTGCCATTGCTTTTCTCTCTGCCCCGCTGCGTCGTCGCTCCCCCTGCGCTGCCACGTTGCTAGTCTCTCTACTGCTGACGTATCTTTGTCTCCCCTACGCTGCCTGACGCGTCTCTGTCACTGTGTCCACCTTCTGCGCTGCTGTTTCACGCCGTTCTCCTCCCTGCCAATACTGTTTTCTGCCCCCGCTGCCGCCGTCACGTTGCTGCACCGCCGTCCGCCAACTACCGCACCACGTCTCCTGTGCTCCCGCAACCCTCTCATCGCACCGTGCGCTGCTCGCCATGCTATCTTCTGTAGCTGCCGTCTCTGTTTCTGTGCTCCCAATACCACGTCGCTGACTTTGCCTACTGTGCGGCCGTCTCTGCTTCTACCGCGTTGATGTTTTTGTGCTCCTGCAGCCACTGTTCACCGTGCTGATGCTTCTGTACTCTCCTGCGCTACCACGTTGGTCTTCCGCTACTACCGTAATGGTCTTTCGCTGCTCCTGCTGCTGCTGCCCTCTGTGCATTGTGGTCTTCTTCTCTTGCCACATCACTGTTCTTCTTTGCTGCATCACTGTTCCTCCCTACGCCGTCGCTGTTTTTGGTCACCACTGCGTTGCTTGGCCGCTGCTCCCTTTTCCCGCGCCAAAACCCTAGCCCAAACCTATAAATACCCTACCAATTAACACAAATTGGGAAGAGAGACAAGAACAACAAGACAAGAACAAAGACAAAGAAGCAAAAGACAAAGAGGCAAAGAGAAGCAAAGGAAAAAGCGACAAGAGAGAGAAGAAGATTGAAAGAGGCAAAGATTGGAGAAATTGGTGATGCACATCCGATTTTTGGCTTCCGATTTCTTCTCACATTAATCACATTTCATCGTCACATCAGTGTGTCACATCATTTCGGGGTTAGGCATTTGACTTGCCGTCCACACTTGTGCAACTACGCTTTGACCGGTGCATATTCTTGTTTAAAAACAATACAATACAGTTTCATTTTTGCCTCTCATTTACATTATTTACTGCAGTTTATCTTCTATTTACAATATAACTTTGTTTACGCTTTATTCATAATTCAGTACACTTTATTTACATTTCGTATCGTTGTTCATATTCCGTTTACACTGTTTACGATAACCCAAGCGCTAGCCATAGCTTACGCTTGGGGAAGTCCTTGGTTGATTTGCGTGCGAACCATCCAAGGCACTCTGCCTTCGTTCCTTTTCCAGCTTGCCCTCAAGCAAAGGCAGAGTTGGCTGTGGCTGCCCAACGATCTCTCGGTGTTTGTTTCCCTTCCAGCCTTACACCGATGATTTAGGTTAGTACAAATCCCAACCCCTTTCCCTAGCCATGTGAACCATTAATAATTTGAATCTAGCCATATTAAACTTAGAAAGTTCATTAGTGTTAATTATGCTAGGGTGTGCATGACTATGCTAGACCAAGAAAGTCACAAGTAGAGTCTAGCATAGTCACAAGAAAAAGTGTTAGTTTTACCCTAAAATAACCCTAAAATGAGCTCATCATATGTCTAAACTTCCTTGGAAATCATGTAGCCTCATACCATGTCCTGCTAAGGCCTATAACTGGCAAACTCTAACCCTATTAGAGCAATATTGACCATGTTTTACCATATGTTTTGATTTGACCTTAATTGATTTGACATTGTTACATGATGTTTTGAATTATTTTGACTTTAGTTGCATCATATCTACCTTATTTTATCTATTATGGCCTCTTTTGATCCTTATTTAGCCTTTGATTAGTGTTAGGTAATGGGTTTTGACCATTCTTGACCATAATTTAACACCATGTAACTATGTCCTGCCAAGGTCTTAAATTTGCAACATGGCCTACTAAGGTCTAAAACTAGGAAAATGCAACTATAATTAATCATGTTTGACCTTACACTACCTTTAACTCATATCGCATAACATTTTTTGACCTTTTTTACATTTTGTTTAACATTGAAATAACATGTGTTTAACTAGTTACTAAGATATTTTATAGCATTTTGACATTATTTACTTATTTTTATCCAAGTGCCACTTAATGTGCTTATGGTTGACATGTAGGACTAGAGTATGAATACATGGAAGCAAATCAATTTTCCTTTGAGCCTCAGTGGACCTCAAAATAATGTTGAATGATGTATTAATCCTAATTACCTAGATCTTGAGCTAGAGAGTCTCATCAACTACATAGCTTTTGTGGAGAAAACTCTAGAATGGCCTAAAAACCTAGTGAAAACCCTTGACCTTGAAGCTAGCAACATTACTGAAGATTCACTAGTTCAAGTTTCTATTATGACACATTGTGGTAAGGAGAAAATCCTAAAACTAGGTTCCTCACTAAAACCTCAACAGGCTCAAGACATCACCAAGGTCCTACATGACAACATTAAGGCCTTTGCCTGGTCATATGAAAATATGTCAAGTTTGAATGCAAGCCTAGTGCAACACAACATCATACTTGATCCTAGCATTAGACTAGTCAAGTAAAATGTTCGTAAGATTAAAATTGATTTGTTAATGGTAGTTGGTAATGAAATCACAAAACTATATCAAATTGGTTTCATTAGAGTTATTGATTACACCTTATTGGTATCCAACATAGTGGTAGTTCCTATGAAAAATGGAAGTATATGCATTTGCATCAATTTTTGAGACCTAAATAAGGCTACTATCAAAGAAAATTTCCCTCTACATAGTAATGATCAACTTATCAATATTATGATTAGTCTGACATCGTGTTCCTGGATGCCATGGAAAATATCAAATATACATTATATTAGATATTATTATAAGAAGAAAATATAAAAAACATCAAATATATGTACCATTTGACATTATGCATAAAGGAAATAATAGAGAAGTGTAAGAAATAGAAAGAAATAAAGGATTTATTGATAAGGAATGAAGTCTCTGAATCATGCTTTGAGAGTGTTTCCTTGGATTTTTCTTCCTTTAGCATCTATTCCTTAGAGGAAATCTAGCAATGCCACCATGGTTAGGCCTATAAGTAGCTAGAAGCAATAGTTAATCACTTTCTATCCTGCTTCACCTAGCTCTTGTGACCTGCCTATATTGGTTCTACCACTCCATTCCTAGCATGGCCTTTAAGCCTGAGTATAAATGCCTTAGGTCAAATCCCCAAAGGTTATCTCAAGAGACATGTCCTTTATTGCAATTCACCCTTTCGAGTCTTAATTTCAATTAGCCTTTCAGGTCTTGTTATGATAAGAATAACACTTGTTATGAAAGGTACCATCTCTGTGATGCAATAACATCATTAGGAATGGGGACATGACAATCTACCCCTCTTTAGGTTTCATTCATCCACAAATGAGTCTATGTTCACAATCCTTTTCTAGCTCCAATGCTTCTATTATGATCCTATGCTCCAATAATTTGATTTCTCCTTTTAACTTGAAAATGTTTCTTGCTTATTCTGCAAACAAAATATATGTAAGAATAATATATATATATAAGCATTAAATATTATTTTATTAATACTTACCACATTTTCTAATATAATGACAAGAGATGAATTAAATATCTACCAACCACTAATCGCTAGTCTTAACCAGGGTCACACAAAGTGCAACTCATATCTTGTTACCAAGTGAAGATAGGACAAATCCTTTATCCCAAACTTTCATTGCCTTAGATATTTTTTTTATCTAATATAAATTAAATAATAAAGAAAATTATGAAAATCATAAATAAAAGTAAGGATGAGATATTTTCTGATTTTGATCAGCCTTATGAATTGATTAAAGTAATTGTAATTCTACCATAAGTGGTATATGATTGGACAGTCTTGTTCGAGATAGAAAGACTTGATCTTGATTCTTCTCTACTTCTTCTTTAGAAATTAACTCTTGTAAGTTAGTAACTTGGAAGAATCGAACATCGAACCAAATATTATCTAAAGTCTCAATGAATAATGTTGTTGATTCATCCTCATTAATCATAGTAGAGAAACTGGTAAACTATGGTTCTTGATGATTGCTATCCATTAACGTCATCTGTTCTTAAATTCTAGGATCTAAATTATCTATTGAAGATTCGAAGTAAGCAAAATATATACTAGCCAATGATATTACATGTTGAATTGATGGAAACATCTTCTTCAAATTAGGCTCATCTTTCAATGATTCCTTTACACATCCATATTTTAAGAATTGATAAACACCACTTCCAACTTTTGCATTGAAGTCTTGACAAAGAATAAATGGAACTGGATCAATATAGCTCAGGAATAACTTATTTTTCAAACTTTCTTCTATTTTCTTAATCAATTATGCTCCTTTACATAGTCTAACATTTGAACATGTTAATTTGACAATTAAATGTATGTTGCCTACACATACATATCTTCCTAATAACTGGAATTTTAGAATGACTACCAAGGTTATGTGATTTTTTTGAAATCTTAACTATTCTTTCTTTTTTTTTCACTTAAAGTTCTAGAGTTTCAAAAATCATATTTTCTAAACTCCATTTGAGTCTTTGTACCAGTTAAAACTTAGCTTCTTTATAAAAAATCATGCAACCATTCATGTTGTGATTTTGGCAATAGGCTGATCTATATCTCTCAAAAGAAGAACTTCCATAAGAATATTTTTGCTTGTAAATACCTTTGTATTCCATATTTTCCAAGTCTAGTTGAAATTGATATAAAAATTCCCTTGGAAATTTTTCTTGTAGGTATAAAACATCAACATCCAAATCTTCTAATTCCACTAAAATGCATGGGTATCAATATTCATGTCAATCCAAGGCCCATGGTGGGCATAACATCTTACTCATTAAGGGCCTTGCAAGCATATTATATATTGTAACTTTCTTTCTCATTCTTGGATTCTTATCTAGATCATTTCTCTTCATGGATATCATACACCTTGTTGAAATGAGATTTTGAGTCTCCATGTTGTTCTGTCATATGATTTGATTGCAAGCTAAATTGATATACATCTTCTTGATCATTGAATATCATTTTGTTTCATCAACTGATAGATCAACCACTTAAAAAATTTACTACATTATCTAATTTTAGTAATATCTAATGACATTATCAAAATCTAAATGGTCTTTCTACCCCTCTTAAGACACTAACTTCAGTAGTATAACTAATGAATCTTAAGGTCTACAAGGTTAAATTTATGATCTCATCACATTATTAGGTACTTGAATGATAACTCTAATCTCACCATTGAGTTCATAATGGGGAAAAATGTTGAAAATGGCTATTCATATAAAAATGGACATTGTATGCTTGAGTTATGATAAAATTAAGCTTTTGAGGGTCTTAAGGCACTATATTGAAAAAGAGGTAAAAACTAATTTTTAGGTTCTCTAGGATGGATTTGAATTTATCATTATGTCTAGAATATTGAAATCTATAGAAAACAACACTGCATTTGCTAAAAAAAAACTTCTAAAAACAAATGTAATGCCTTCTAGAGTTCCAAAACGTTTTGGTGGGAAAAATGAGACTTAGAAGTCATCCATCCTAGTACTACTACATACTGAGCACACTTAAATTTGGAATTCTTATCTCTCATGTTGCCAATGTGTTAAACTCATTTTTGAAAATTATCTTTACATGTTTTAAATTTAAACCAATAGTTCAAAGATATAAATTTTGAATTTTCCATCAATTAACAAAAATTTTAAATTTTCCATTGGTTGATGAAAAATTTCCCATCACTAGATAGGGTAGGAACCATGGCAAGGGCAGGGGTGATGACAATAGCTATAGTGGCATTGGCAGTGCCTTGGGCAGTGCTAGGTTGTTGGATGGTGCAATATGGTAGGTGCTAGGTGGCTACAATTAAAGACAAAAGTGGCTAGCCAATGTGTTAGAGTTGGTGCATTGCAGAGGGTAGTACTGGTGTTCTTCTAGGCTTGTGTGGTCCAAAATGGGGTTGGTTTGGCCCTTACCAAAGTTAGCACTACTTCAAATGAGGCCTAATTGGCCCCATGTAGGGCCTATGTGGCCCTTAGTAGAACCAACGTGGCCTAGGTGGCCTTGCGTTATCCTTGCCATGGCTTGTGTTGTCCTCACTAAGGCTTGCATGGCCATGGCATCTCTATGAAATAGTAACATTAGGCATAAAGGTGGGTATTCCTCCTTCCTGCATACTCGTGTTTCTTGCAAGGGTTTTTAGCAAGGTTGAGGGCACCAAAAGGGGTCATTATCAATGGTGTTTTCGATGGCTACAAGATGCTAGAAGATGCCTTTATGAATGACATTTTCAATGCTTGTGAAGCACTTTAATGCGCTATTACGAATAGCATTATTGGTGCCCACGAAGTGTCAAAACGAGCTATCATGGATGATGTCATTGGTACCTACAGAGTGGTAGAATAGGCCATTATGGATGACATCATTGATGCCTGCAGAGCACAAGAATGGGCTATTATTGATGGTGTCATTGATGAATGTGGAGTGTTGAAATGGACCATTATGAATGGTGGCATTGGTGTCTATCAATGGAGGGTAGTATGACCTAATGGTAGCAATGGCATGAAGAAAGGCAGTGTGTGGTGGTGGCAAAGGCAATGCATGATGATAGTAGTAGTAGCACATGACAATGATAGCAGTAGCACATAATGGTAATAGTAGCAACACATGGTAGCTGTATTAGCAATGTATGGTGAAGAAGCAATAGGTAACAAAGCAAGGGGTTTTGGCACAACGGATGACCATGGTGCAATGCAAGGGTTTCCCGTAGTGGTAGAGGTAGTGTTGTAGATGATGAATAATAAATGTGGCAAGAAACTACATAGGTGGCATGGAAAAAGCTACAAGTGACATCATGTAACATGCTGCAATGACTTGTGCATAGTCACTTTGTTTGGAGGGAAATAGCCATTCCATAAGAAATAAGCTATCCTAATAGGGCCTACACAACCCTTGCATGTCTAGTGTAACCCTTATAAGGATAGTCGATCCTATAGGGCCTGCATGGCTCCTGCTATGCTTGCATAGCCCTTGCAAGCTAATGTCGCCCATGAAATTCTTTTTTTACTGGGCAAGAGGACATAGGTTTTGAAGCCATGACCTTTCATCCATAATTTTATTAAATAATAGTTTAATAATTTATTATTATTTAATGCATGCAAAATGAGAAACTTTAAACATCGATATCTTTCAAACCGTAAGTTTGATTGAGATGAAATTTGTACCATTGGAATTATCTCAACAAGTACTATATATTGGACATAGCCTTAAGGTCAAAAATTGAAGCTGAAATTTCAATATTTTAAGGGATCAAAAACTAGATTATTCTACAAAAATGACCTTATTAGGTTGATATATTGAAGACATGATGAGTTATAAATTACTCTAATTTGCTCAAGAAAATGAGTTTCAACAAAATAGGATCAATTCAAGTCACAGTTACTAACATTTTGGGAGAAACTTAACAATGAACTTAATCAATTAATCTTTATAGTATTAAGATGGGTAAGAGTTACCTAGACCATTGTATCCTTGTCTTACCAACATCTCTTTCCATTAATGAATCTTGAAGAGGTGTAGTCAAATCTTCACTAGTCAATGATATTCATGAATGAATTTTGTTATTTAGTAGGATTTATGTCTTTTGTAGATGCTTGATTAATTGTTTATGAAATCCATTAGGTACAATATCTTTTGGCTTACATAGATCATCTTGGACATGTCATGCATTTGGTGATGATTAATGACTTTCTTGTGTTGCGACTTCATGGTTCATCATTAGGTCCACTTGTAGTTAGCCCATGGTTTTGAATAGCCCTTGGGTTGTGGTTTTCTTTGATACTAATTATGACATCCCATTCCCAAATGTCATAGAAAATGTCAAATATATATTATATTAGACATTATGCATAAGAATACAATAAAACAAACATCAAATATTTGTAACATTCAACATTATGCATAAAGAAAATAATAGAGAAAGTGCAAGAAATAGAAAGAAAAGAATCCCTTATTGGTAAAGAATGGAGTCTCTAGATCATGCTCTAAGAGTGTTCCTTGGGGTTTTCTTCCTTTGGCATCTATCCCTTAGAGGCAATCTAGCACTACCACCATGGTTAGGCCTATAATTGACAAAAAGGAATGGTCAGTCACTTTCTATCTTGCTTCATTTAGCTTTTGTGACTTACTTGTATCAACTTCACCACTCCATGCCTAGCACAACCTCTAATCCTAGGTATAAACACCTTAGGTTAAACCCCCAAAGGTTACCTCAAGAGACATGTTTGTTATTACAATGCATCCTTTCTAGTATTAATTAAACCTACACTTTTGTGTCTTGTTATGATAATAATAATATTTGTTATGAATAGGTACCATCTTCATTATGCAACAAGATCATTGGAAATGGGGACGTGACAACTGGACATGTCTTATTATCCTTCATGAATGGGTTCTTGGGATATGGCCAAATTAGGATTAGCCTAAAGCATTAAATTAGTATAACCTTTATGACTTCTTGGGGTAAATTCTACTATACTATGATGCCCTTTTGCCTAAAGAATGTAGGATAAACATTGTGTTAAAATGCTATACTATGACGTATATCTTTAGTGATTATATGCTAGGTTTGCTCAATGATTATGTAGAAAATATAACCATTATGTCAAAAGTGACCAATGATCATACACATGACCTTGACCTTGTGTTAAAATGATGTGTCAAATATGAGCTTAGGCTTAATCCCNTGTTAAAATGATGTGTCAAATATGAGCTTAGGCTTAATCCCAAAAAGTTTGTCTTTGATGTCAAAACTGGTAAGTTGCTTAACTTTGTAGTATCGAAAGTAAGGATACATGTTGAATCCAACTTGGTAGTATCAACCAACCTTAAGGAGATTTGGAGACTATAAGGTATATTACAATTTATCCATAGGTTTATTGATAGGCTTATGAATAATTTACAACCCATGCAATATTTGCTCAAGAAAGGAGTTCACTATGAGTGGACAACTCAATGCAAAGAAGCCTTTGAAAATCTTAAGCAATAGTTGGCACAACTACCTATAATTTATCCTCCATAAGATGATAAACCTTTTTACATCTACCTTACTATCTCTAACATGTCTATTGCCTCTCTACTCTATAAAAAGCTAGATGATAGAGGAGAGTTACCCATATATTACTTAAGTCATGCATTGGTTACCCATGAGACTTGATACACCAAAGTAGAGAAGTATTGACTAGCCCTAGTCCTCTCATTAAAGAAGTGGAGGCACTACCTCTTTAGAAGCTAAGTCAACATCATTTGCAAAGACAACATGCTTAGAGCCATCATGACCAATATCCATGAAAGTAGTTTCATAGCTCATTGGAAATTCATAACAGCCGAGTTTGACCTACATTATGTTTCTCAAGCCTTAATGAAAGGTCAAGCTATAGCCATGCAACTCATTGTTTCACCAGTAGAAGTCCATGTGATCATAGATCCTAAATTTCTAGATGAACACATCAACATTGTTAGTAATGTACCTAAGGACTATGAGGTGTTCATGCACTTCAATGAGCTTCAACTACCAATGGGGTTGATACTGCTACCATTATAACATTTCCACCTAATGAAATCCAACCCTTTGCTTACTATTTTGAATTTCTTTATACCAACAATGTAACAAAGTATGAGGGTTGATCAAGGGGATGATGGTAGCCCATTGCCAAGGAATCAAATGCTTAATGATCACAGGTGATTCACAACTTGTGGTCAACCAAGTAACTAAGGTTTATGCATGTAAAGGAAAAAATTTGCAACCCTAATGTGATCTAAAAAAAGAAACTAATACAATAATTTATAGACATTGATATCCAACATATACCCTAAACCATGAACATGCTAGCCGATGACATTACGACCTTAGCTCGTATTGTGACACTAGATGTGTTTAGCAAGTTGTCCTTCTTAACTATGAACTATGTTATTCCCATCATGCAAGACACTAAAGATAATTCTATAACCATAGTTCATATTTCTCCTATAAAAGAGTGGTATGATGATATCAAGCTTTACCTTATGCATGGTGAACCTTCATAAGGCCTAACTACCACTCAAAAGGATGTTGTATGTAAATGATAAAAATAGTATGTCAACACATTATGTCAACAATCCTATGATGGCATATTGTTAGTGTTCTTAGGTAAAAATAAAGCCTACACAACCCTAGAGTAGGTTCACAAAGGTGTATGTGGGGGACATATAGGACCTAGAGCCATGGTCGCAAATATAAGATGATTAGGCTATTATTGGCCCTATATGGAAAGTGACTACCTATAGAAGGTCAACAGTGATGATACTTGTCAATGACATATCAACCTTATACATGTGCCACTAACTACATTACACACCACTCAAATAACTTTGTCATTTCAGCGATGGGGGCTGGATATCATTGGACCTATAATGCCTAAGTCTTTTAGGAGGCATAGTTTCATCATTACTACAACTAAGTACTTTACAAAGTAGGTTGAGACTATTCCTCTAAGGAAGAAAACATCTTAAAAAATCTATATATTTATTTATACTTGATAACATAGTAGCCCATTTTGGCATACCTATGACGATAGTCACATATAACAGGCCATAATTTAGTAGCCAAAAAATGAAAAAAAAAATTGTCATGACTTAGGTATTAAACATTTCTTCTTGTCACTGTACTACCCTCAAGGCAATGGATAAGCTGAAGTAAGTAACAAGGTCATCATATACTTGCATAAGAAGATGTTGAATAATAGCAAACATAAGTGCACTAGCGGATTATCCATGCATTAGGCCTACCGAACCATATTTTGAAGTATAACTAGTGTTATCTCCTATAGTTTGGTTTATCATTTTGAAGCTATTTTACCACTTGAATTGCATGTGCCATCATTTTGAATAGCCCTATCGAACTTCATCAATATTGAATAGAACAAGGAGTTGCACACCATGGACATCGATTGAGTGGAAGAGTAATGGATTCCAATGCTTTGTCACATTGAGTAGTATCAAGAGAGGCAAAAATAGCAATAAAACCATGACCTAAAAAAGTGTAAGACCAAGGAAAGAGATCTAGTTCCCAAAGTTATCCACAAGAATATAGCTAAATTATCAACCAACTAAGAAGGACCTTTCTTGGTTACTTAGGCCTACAAAAAAAGAACCTTCAAGATAGCAAATGTGGATGGGAATGAGTTGGCCAATCTAATCAGTCATTCCTACTTGAAGCCTTACTACATGTAGCCTGTGAGAACCAGTAATTAACATCAATGACTAATGACAAGTGAGTGTGCATGACCTCTTTCCATCTTTTTGCATAATAGATGAACTATAAAACTTTGTAACATATGTGACCTATGGTAGCTAGATTTGCTATTCATTTTATATGGCTTTATGCATTATCATGTAACAACATGTTTTCTTTATCTTGTTTCTTATTCTCTTGGAGTTGTAATCACAAGATAAAGCCTCGATTCATCACAAAGATGGAACTCATTACAATAACAACTCATCATGTGACCTCTATCCACAAGATTTAGTGCGTTTGTCCTACTATGCCAAGAGTGCTTATTCACCTCTATTACCCCTCCTTGAGCCTAGTCATGTAACCTAATTATAACCTTCCTCACCCTAAATGACTGTGATGACAAAAGTTTGACACTCATGCATTATGGTCATATGACATCCCTTTTTCAAGTCCACTACATTTAACACATCTCATTCAATAATAAAACCAAAAAAAAAATGGTTGAATCTCAATGAAGTTTTCATCCTAAAAAATGAGAAAGAAAATTGCCAAGAAGCTAAATAGCCAATGAAACTCAAAAATATAAATTAATGGCTCCAAACATGCAAAGAGAGGAGCCAAATGGTAAAATAAACCTTTGAGAAAGATGTTGGTTCCTTAAACGTACTACCAAGTAGCCAACACTTCAAAACAAAAATTGCAAAGACTTATTGATTAATCAACATGTTGGTGCCATATTACAGCCATGACATCAACATTTGGAACTCATTATTAACCTTCATGACCATTTCCTTGTAGCCAAATACTACCTTTCCCCTCTATCATCTCATCATAAAATAGTCTCATCATGACAATCACTCTTAGACATGGTTTGACACTACTAGATCAAGCATGGAGAAGGAACATTAGTGATGGACCGATAGTGGTGTTTTTCATTCTTTGTTGATGTCTCTTGGGTCAATCCTCCAAACATCAACAAAGAGGAGCCAATGAAACACCACCAAGAAAATTCATGTTGCACATTGTAACTTTCATCTTCCAACTTGAGGTAAGATTTTATTGTAAATGTAATATTTTTAGTTCATGAGCTACAATCTTACATACTTTTAACTTTTGGAGTTAAAAATACCTTAGAATTTATTATTTCCTCACTTCCCAAGTGAAACGATCATATCATGTCTATATTTAGGCTTGGAAAGGCTAAAAATATTTTGAAAAATGTCAAATTTAGCATTTTCATGTGTTTTTGAAAAGGTATAGCCTCAACTACATTGGAACCATCTACCCCAATGTATATGGTATTGGGTTTTCCTTTTTAACCAAAATCTAGCATAGTCACTACCAAAACTTAGCGTAGATGCACATATCCAGTGTTGAAATTATTGGTATTTTGTATTTTCCCAATAGTGCCCAACATAGTCACCCCAAGTTTTTAGCAGTTGTAGCATGACCAGCATAGACATCATGTTCACAAGGAATTTTTGGCAAATTCAGTGTAGTTCACCAAGGTCAACATAGTTGAGATGATACCAACATAGTCACAAAATTCCATTTACTATTTATAGTATTTGGATGGGCTTTGGTATCTATGATGTATCAGAACTAACTATAAATGGTTACCTATGTTGATAAATGGTTAACTATGCTAGGATCCGTAATTGTTATAACTCATAAATAAACATTAGTCTATCAGTAATCATGATAGTGATGTACAAAGCCTAAAAATTAGAAATTCCATAGCTTATAAAAATAAAACATGAATACCTTATTGAGGTTCCAACTTTTTTTCAATAGCATTTTTGCAACCAAAAGCATGTTGTAACCTTGAAATATCTTTGAGAACATATTGGTATCTACATTGGGCATTAGAGACTCTTAATGTAATACCATTGCATCAAGAGTGGAATACCATTTGTGACCAAAGTTGAAGATTCCAGTGAAAACTAGTAGGGAGTTGTTGGAAATTAGGGTTGGAAAGAATTTGAATTGTAGAGTTTGATATAAAACATAGCTTGCTAGCTCCAATAGACTTCAAGCTCCATCCAAGCAAACTTCTTGGAGATACAACACATAAATTTGTGCCTCTTGAACCCTATACTTTATGTATTTTTCATTTCAATAAAGCTATAGTTCATTGTTATGCAAATTTAAGTTCAATTTTTAATTTTTGTGTCTATTTTCATTTTAGATCTACAATTCTATTTTGTTTATGTTTTCATAAGTCCCTAGGTGATTAGCTAGACCATCCAAGATGCCTTGAATCCCATCTTTCAGAGATTTAAGGCTAAAACTATTCTAGGATCTAGGATTTTTTTATTTTTGTTCTAGCAACTAAATTTTCTAGGTCCAACAATATACATTGTGCCATTTAACTTTCAAATATCTTTGTGCTATATTTCTTTGGGATATACCAACCTATTTTCTTAAACTTTGCACATCACAAAAAAAGGGGAAGATTTTTTACCTTTTGATATGACAAAACTTAAGAAAAATTTAGAATATCAAAATGTTTTTGTAGTCAAGCAGGGCCATAAATAAGCAAGGACATCAAAACAAGAGTTGAGTTTGAAAACAAGACCTACGTTGAGATGTCATGAGATCTACGTAGAGATATTGTTATGAAGACTACATAGAAAATATGAGAGCATTTTCATGTACAAAGACTACAAGATAAAGGAAGATGCTCCAAGGATTGAAAAGAAGCCAAATTAATGAAAGAAATCCTTAGGAACTAGAGTTCAAAAGTTGAGAATATATCTCTAAGAAACAAAAGATGTCTTGGCTGAAAGGAGTGCATTCACAGGAAGATGTCTTCCAAAAATAGAAGATGTATCCTTTTGAAAGAAGACGTCTCCCTAGATATGTTCCATTCAAGAAGAAAACATCTCCCTAGAATTGAGGCTAAATTCAAAGAGACATCCCAATCTTGAAAGTGATGTCTACATTAGCCATTCAATAGCCATTGCATGAATTCTAAGGTATTTTCAAAAACTCTAACACCATAAAAAGACTTCAAGTTCTTGAGTATTATGCAAGCGTTATCAAAATCAAAGCAATAATTGTCATATATATCCTCTTGTACTCTTATCATACATTATCACATCATTTTCTTGATTGTATCTTAAATTGATCCTCAATGACAAGGCCTTGTAATACTAGTTATATCATTTCCTTTCTTTTTACATTGTTTCTTGTTACCTTGTGGGGTTGATGTGCTTCTTATGAGAGGGCATCTATATTGAGCTTGTAGAAATCTTGTGGGATTGAGTGATTTTTCAACAATAAAACACTCCATAGTGGAGCTCAATTTTGTAAAGGTTATGAGATCTTTGAAATCACAATCTGATCTTGTTAGGACCTTATGGGATTGAGTGGTTTTCTAGCAATGAAACACTCTCAAGCAAAGCTTAGAGCTTGTACCAAGTGTGGTGCCCTTCAAACCACATTTTGAGCTTGTTAGGATCTTGCTAGGTTGAAAGATTTCATGGTGATGAAACTCTTCATGGCAAAGCTCAAATTTTGTAAAGGTTTTGGTGTCCTCTAAACCATATTTTGGAAGAAACAAAGTCCATAGGTGTGCAAGGAATCTACCCTTTGAATGTGAACTACGCAAGTTGGAGAACCATGTAATTCTTGTATTTTATGTAATAGGTGTTACTTGTGATTTGGAGAACTTATTCATCCTCCTCTTCTAAGTTATCAATCCTCAAATGCAACTTTAATTTTTACTTCTAAGAAAGATATGTAAAATATGTTGCAAATTCTAGGGAATTTTTTTTTATTCTAGCTNATGTAAAATATGTTGCAAATTCTAGGGAATTTTTTTTTATTCTAGCCTTTAAGTTAATATGAAAAAAAAACAATGATCATATGAGATATAA
>MNCI01011498.1:0-22951 GCA_015680685.1 Gnetum montanum | reverse complement strand
CGGGCATACATAGAGAGAGAACGGAGAGAGAAGGGAAAGAAATGAAATGAAAACACTTAACTAAGAACTAACTGATTAATGATCTCCTCTCATATGCCTACCTCTTATTTATAGATGAGGAGACAGACTGCAATATTGCATATGCGATATCGTGTACGCGATATCGCATTGAATGTGATATTGCAGGTGCATTATCATGGGTGCGATATCGTAGCTGTCAGCAAATTCATGACTCATCAATATAGTTCTAATAGTATCCTAACCATCTAATCTTTGCAGCTAGAAATCTAGGTCCTATATGTCCCCCACATATCCCCTCATGAACTTGCTTAAGGACTATGCAAGCTTTTTCTTTGCCTAAGCATACTAATAATATATCATCGTAGGACCTTCAACATAATGTATTATTAGCTATGACAACATTATTTGAGAGGTAGCTAGGTTCTATGGAATTTCATCATGCATTAGGTAAAACTTAATGTCATCATACCACTCTTGTTAAGGATCATTGTCAATGTGGCTATACAGATACCTTCAATGCTTTGTGTGATGGAAAGAACATAGTTCTTCATTAAGAAGGGTAATTTGTTGAACATATATGATGTTACACTTAGGGATAAGGTTATAATGACATCACCTAAGGTGTTTTCGATTTGGAAAATGTACTAGATACCAACATCTGTAAAGTGTAATATGAGTTTTTTTTTTTACTAGATCATAGTAAGGTTGTAGATGTTGAGTATAACGTCTAAAACATTTTGTGCTAGAAAACTAAAAATTCCAAGTGAAATAGTTTAACTTTGGATCCCATTGGCCTTGAAAAAGGGATTCAAAGCATCCTGGATAGTATTTTTAATCACCTAGGAACTCAGAAATCGTAAAACTATTTAAACAAATTGAATATAAAATGCAAATCTAATGTAAGAGATATATAAGAAAAGTAAACTTGCACAAAAAAAATGTACTAAAAATTTTGTTAAGATAAATTATTGTAAATACAAAAGTTTGAGAGAGAGAGTATAAGTTTTCATGCTTAAGATACACAAAAAGCTACGTGAGAGATGCTTCTAGTCCTAGTGAAATTGGTAGAGTACATCCTATAATCAGCTTCACGATCTAGGTGCTCCAAAGTTCCATTTCCAAGGCTTCTTGCTAGTTCTTCGATGTTGGATCTTCTTCATTGGTGGAATGGTTGCTTGACTATTGGTAGTGTGCACTGTGTTGAAAGTTTCAATGTTTATTTCCAATGCTCAAAAATGCCAAAATTACCAAAAGTCCATTCACTATGTTCAATCTTGGTTTAAATAGGCTATTTGTGTCTAATTTGATGATGCAATTTTTTTTTCATGATTGCTGAAAAATTTCCATTATTTGTAGGTGTAACAAGCCATCAACCCCAGTGTATTTTTTAATTTTTGATAAGTTTGATGCATGAATGTGATAAAAAATACATCGAGTTTCATAAAAAGTATGCTAGGTCCAACAAAAATATGCTAGCTTCACCAAACATATGTTGGCCTTGGGAAAGAGAGGCTAGGTTCCATAGAAAATATAGTGGCCCCAACATGAAAATCAAAGCCCAATAATTTATACACTAATTGTAGGTGGTTCCAATGTATAAATTACATTGACCAACATAAAAACCATGGAAAACTGAAATTCATTGATTCCCAAGTCATTTTCAGCCTTCCCAAACCTAATTACATACATGAAATAAATTTTTGCACTTGGAAAGTGAGACAGTAACAACTTATGAGGAATTTTTGAGCCTCAAAAAGTTAAAGTATGCAAGATTGCAACCTATGAACTGCAAACCTCACATTTTATGAAAAAATTCCTACCTCAAGTTTAATGGTGAAGGTTACAATGCTAATAAATTGCAACATGAATTTTCTTAGTGGTGTTTCATTGGTCCCTATTTGTTGATGTTTTGAGGATTGACCTAAGAGACATCGACAAAAAATGAAAAACACCACCATAAGTCTGTTACTAGCATTTCTTCTCTATGCTAGATTCTTTAGCTATCAAACCATGCCAAAGAGTTCTTTTGATGATAAGATAAGTGTATGGTGAGATGACATAGGGTAAAGGCTATATTTGGTTATAAGGGAGTGGTTACAAGGATCAACAATGAATTACAAAACTTAAGATCATGATTATGGTATGATAATGACATGCTCATTGATCAGTATAGTCTTCATGCTTCATGCTTCAAAGTGTTGGTCACTTAGAGTAATGTTTTTGAGGAATCAACACTTCACTCTAAGGATTCTTTGGCTGTTAGGCTCCTCCATTTGCTTATTTTAAGTTGTTGATCTAACTTTTTGGCTTCATTGGCCTCTCATATTTTTGGTAATTTAGTTTGCCATTTTTTTCTTGTGGGGTGAAACCTTCATTATGTTTCATTACCAAGGCTGAAATCAATTTGGTTTTCTTATTGAATGAGATGTGTTACATCCAATGAACATGATGGTGGAGCATGATGAAGAAAAGATCACATGACCACAATTTATGAATCCCAAACATAGGTCACCATTGTGGTTCAAGGTGAGGATGATTACAATTAGGTGATAAATCATACGATGGGCTGCATCAATGGGCATGCATCAATGCATCCCCATCGACACATGGGTTGATGCATCAATGCAATATCTATCTCTACCTATATAAATGTGCATACCCACCGCATTTATGGTATCATTAAGTTAATAGAGTAGCCATGTTTCTACAGTTTTCTTCTATCAAAGTTAGAATATTTTCTAACTACCCATAGTAGGACTTCAAGGATTTTATGGATCCTTATTAAAACATTAATGTACCTAAACATTTTTATGTGCCAGCAATAAAGACAAGATTCTTGGAACTCTTTGCAGCACTTATGAACAATTTAATTTTTTCATTCATGAACTTTATCATTATGCATTTTATGTCCATTTTCTTAGTTAATTAATATGCTTAATAATCACACATAAGTACGACTACCTCAAACATACTATTAATGCTTAGTAATCTTAGCGGTGTTATCCTTGGGTTCACCCAGTAGCCTAACACTTGGTAACCGAGTAGTGTTTCTAATGAGTTCAAGATGTGCAAGGAAGGTGGGCTTGGATGCTTATGATAGGATAGTTAGATTAGGATATTATACAGTTAAATAGTTAGTCATTAATGAATTCTATCTTTATCCCATACTTAGACTAAATAAAATAAAATATAAAATATATAAAAATCATGTGCTTTGGATTACACTTAATCATACACTTGCACTTATAGAAGTAAAGCCAACAAGATAACAATAACATATTTAAGTCACTACCTTGCCTATTGTACATTTAGGAGCTAAAGTCCATAGACTTTGACCAAATTGCTAGTGCAATGGTTGTGATTCATATGGTTGGGCATAGGAATTACCCAATGCTCATCATTGGTGTCATTATCAAGGACTTTAGTTAGCTAAGTGCGATACATAGAAAAGATTATGAAATTATCTAAGGATGTTGTAACAAGATAATTAAAGAAAAATTATTACAAAACATAATATTACTAAACATACACTTCTTTTAAGAAATCAATGATATGGCTTCTTCTTGTAGGGAGGACTCTTCCCCACCATTTCTAAGTGAATATAGTCAAAGGTAAGAAGACCAAAAGACACTAGTTCCCCAACAATTCAAAGTTTTCTATACTCATCTGGATGCCTACAATCTAGATGTTACGTTCATCCTACACTAGGATAAGCAACTATGATGGAGGGACATGGAAAGCAACATCATGTTGCCTCCCAACCAATCTATTCTAGCAATGTTGTTAAATAATCCCATCAAGTTGGGCATTGTCTAACAATGTGGAGTATGAGGTTCATGACCATGCTTATCAGAATTATCATCTCCCAAAAGCATAAGGAAAGAAATATCAAAAAATGGAAGTTAGATATGAGGCTTCCAAAGGCAAAAATTTTTCTAACCACTTGTTTCTGCAAACTTACAAAGAACTTGAGGACTTCTTTTCGAGTGTCTTACAATACACAAATTCTCCTCCTCTCTTTGAGAAAGAGACCCTTGACTAGTGGTTGCAGTCAGCTGTGGACAATCCTAATAATGGGAAGAATGAGTCTCAAGATCAAGGAGCCTCAAAAGATGATAACCAAGGAAAGAATAATGACAAGCACTAGGAGAAAGAAAAACATGATGATTTTGGTAGGGACCGAAGAAGAGGGGGCAATAGTCATTGATCTAGTGCTAGTTCTCCTCCCTCTTCTCCTTCACCATCCTCCTCATCATCTTTCTTTTCCAACTCTAATAGGAGAAGCATAGGTTGGGACCATGGTAGAAATAACAGAGATTGGGATGATAATAAACAATGAAATAGGGATAATTGTAGATTCTAGCGAGACAATAGGAACCAAGGGCATGGATAGTAATGTGGGAAAGAACATCACAGAAAATGAAAGCATAGAAAGACTTATCATGGGCATCATAGTCATGATAGGGATCATAGAAATTGTCATGAATATGATGAGTCCATGCTAGCTACTAGAAACATGTTGAATATTTTAGAGGCTATTAGAATTCCCACTATGCACTTGAAGGATAGCCACATTAAATGGTTGGATATGAGCAATATATCTAAGTTTGAAGGGGGATATAATTTAGATCCAAAGAATCATTTATAAGCCTTCCATGATGCCTATGCCTTGTAGAATGTAGAAAATGAATGAAAAAGTTAAAATTATTCTCAAGGATACTCATCATGAAAGTAAAAAGATGGTACCAGTCCTTGAAACTAGAATCCATTCAATGATGGAGTACAATGTTGGAACTATTCAATGACAAGTATTAAACATACTTTAGAGTGTCTAATATGAGGAGGAAAATCCAAGGGTGGAAACAAGATACTCATGAGTCCTTGGATGTGGCTATGAGCAAGTACTACTTTTTGTTGCATCACTGCCTAGGCCATGGATGCTCTCAATAGGATCAATTGTGCCATATCATAGATGGGCTTAGAACTAAAACAAGGATAGTCCTTGGGATCTATATCCAAGGAAGACTTTCTAAGCTAAGGGTCCATCAAATTTAAAGGCTTATTAAGAAAATGGAAAAAGAGAAAGAAGAGTTCAAAAAATGAAAGAGTGTAGAAGAATACAATAGTAACCCCTCCATCTGCAAAAGGGAATTTAGTTTCTATGAAAATGAGGAGACATCACTTGATGAAGTGGTGCAAAGGAAAACCTTGCCAATCCAAAAATTTGTTATTGAAATATTGGATAAGGTTGACAAAATGTGGAACTCCTTGGATCAAAATTTCCAAGCTGCTTTGAAGATTATAGAGGAAAGTAGAGATCAAAGAGGTATTGATTGTGAGTGAAGAAAGATGAAGGAGGCTAAACATGAACATCATAAAGCTAAGGGCAAAGATGTAGTAGTAGAGGAGGTTGCAAATTCCAAGTTCAATGATGATGGATGTGACATATATCAATACAAACATCCTAATGATTTTTGTCCTGTAGTTTCATACTTACAAGAATTTGCGGTGTATGCTTTAAATCATAGACTAGCAAAACGACAAGCACCCAGGAGGTTGCCTTATCCCCAAGGCAACTATTGACAACAATTCCACCAAGCTATCTAAGTGAAGCACCACCTCACCCTCAAGAACAATAGGAATAGTGGCAACATCCATAGTCATGAGGGATGTCATCTCCAAGGTAATAGTGCCCTTATCATCAACTAAATCCATATGGGTATTGCACTTAGCAACCCATCTCTCCACATGACTCTTCTAGTCACATCTCCGTCCCACATCACTATTACCCTTCTAAATACTATATAACACCTTCACTAAGAGGGAAGTTTCCATTTTCCTACTATCCTCCTCAACACTCTTCCACTCCTACACCACCATCTTTAACTCCTCTGCCATCTTCTTTGTCCATGTAGGATTACATATGTACCTAGCCACAGTAGATAAATGCTACGAGGGCTATAAACTTACAACTAGCTCCTCAATTGAATGGTTCTAAATTCAAGCCTTGCAAAAGACCATTCTTCAAAACCAATAGTCCCAAAAAAACCCTCATAAACACATGTGGTTGTTAACCTTGCTACTTTCACCTTTGAAATTTCTATCAAGCAAACTTGGAACCAAAGTGCTTCCCAGTTGCACACTGTCATGTTGACCCATGCAGTCACAAACTGGATCAAGGTTAACCATCTTCTTAGGAAGAGATATAATCATGGGAATCCTCTTATCTACTTATAGATTACTAGAAATGAAGCATGTGATAATTTTTTGCACTCAAGTTTCAATGTTATCTTGATTTTGCAAAAAATGAAAAAAGCCTCAAAATTTCTACCCTTAAAAAAAAGCAACATCAGATTGAAGCTGGTAGACCAATCCATCACTGTTCCTTTGGGATTAGTGAAAGACATCATGACCACCATTTATGAGTGATCATATCCTACCAATTTTCTAGTAATCCATGTGAAACAACAAAGGGGACTTCCCTATCATCATGGAAAGAGCATGGCTAAGCACCATAGATGCATGGCTAGGGGGTTAGAAATCTTTCCTTGGAAATTTTCAAAGAAAATGGATTTGGAAAAATTGAGAAGAAGAGAGTTTCATGGATCACATACAGTGACATAGGGTGCCACTGCATGCACAAGCTATGGACCATCAAGAGCACATCACTTTATACATGCAGTGAGTTTGTAGATATCACAGAGGTTCAAAGGTGCCTATACACAGTAGCCACTATATAGGAGGGCACTCAATGGCTGACAACTAAAAATGAGGCTAAATCAAAAATGTGTATGGAACCAACTAAGAGCCTCACCAACTCCTATGTAGAAAGCATTAATATGTTGGAACAGATCCATCTTCAACTCTTTAATGAAAAAAGGGAAATCCATTAGAAAGAGTTGAAGATCCCTAAAAATTTTAAGCAGGAGCACCTTGAATTAAAGGCTCTACCGATAGTAATGGATTATGCATTTCTGAACAATGGCAAGCTAGTAATTATTAATGTCACACATACTCCTATACAAAACAAGAAATTGTTGGAAGTTTTCAAAAAATGGCCAAACAATGTTTGCTTGGTCATACCATGAGTTAACAAGAATTGATCTAAAGATATGTTAGCACAATATATATATAGATTCCTCCATTAAACCAAAGAGATAGCTACAAATATTCTTGAACCCAAAACTTAGGTAAATTATCAAGGAAGAAATTGAACAACTCCTCAAACCTAGGTTCATTTATCCCATTGAGGATAGTGAGTGGATGAGTCCACTTGTTATTGATATAAAGAAAGGATGAAAGTAGAGATTTTGTATAGACTTTCAGCTATTAAAATATGGCCACTTACAAAGATCATTTCCCATTGTCATGATCAAGTGCTAAATACTATCATGAGGCATTATTACTATAGCTTTCTAGATGGTTATAGTGACTATAACCAAATCTAAATTGCACTAGAGAACTAGGCTAAGACAATGTTTATAAGTACCTGGAAAACATTTACTTATAGAAAGATGCACTTTGGCCTGTGCAATGCTCCTACCACATTTCAATGGTTGGTCCTTAGCATCTTCCAACAACAAATCAGTAATAGGGTAGAAGTCTTGGCTCCTCAACCTATAGGGCTATCTTTGAGTAAGCCTTGGACCACTTGGAGAAAGTTCTTAAATGGTGTGTAGAAACTAACTTGAGGCTTAATTGGTAAAAGAGCCATCTAATGGTCCAAGAGGGCATTTTTTTAGGACATCAAATTTTGAACAAAGTGATCAAGGTAGACCTAGAAAGAATAAAGGTCATCCAAGGGATAATGAAACAACCAGAGGCTATTAAGGACATGAGGTCATTCCTTGGCCACATGGGTTACTACAAGCACTTTATTGAAAGCTTCTCAAAGATCGTCAAGCTATTGGTGAAACTTACAAAGAAGGTTGCATCATTCATCTGGACCAAGTAACGTGATCATGCATTCCAACAACTCAAGTAGATACTCATAGAAACTCCAATTCTATGAGTACCAAACTAGTCTATGCCATTCCATATCATGGCAAATGCATCAATCTATGCCTTGGAAGAGATCCTTACATGGATGGATGATCAAAAATATCCATACTACATTAACTATGCAAGTAGGAACGTTGTGGGTACACAACTCAACTACACCACTACTAAAAAAGAGCTTATGGCAGTGGTATATGTATTAGAGAAATTCAGGTACTATGTTCTTTAATGCAATTTTTTTATGCACACCAACCATAGTGCCATCCAGTTCTTGATGAATAAGCGAAAGGTGAGCCCCTGTGTCATATGGTGGTTGGTGATCCTCTAGGAGTTTGATCTAACAATGGTAGATTAAAGAGGATTAAGAATATGGTGCTTGACCACTTGTATTGGTTATGATAGGACAACAAAGAGGATGACAATTCACTATCATATCAATTTCCTAATGAACTTCTCTTTGCTGGTGCAGTTAATGAGCAAGATTCCAAAGCAAATTGGTATGATAACATCCTCTCCTATCTACTCACATAAGAGCTACCATAGAAGTGGGACTATGAGAAGAAATATCAATTTCTTCTTTAGGCCAAACACTTTATGGAAATCAACAGTAACCTCTACAAGTTTGCATGGATGACCTGGTATGATGGTATCTCCCTGATGTAGATCAACTTCATGTCCTCTAGGATGCACACAAAGGTTCTTATGGGGGTCACTATGCTGGGAGGAGGATGACCATTAAGATCTTCATGGTAGGATATTATTGGCCTATAATCTTCAAGGGTGCCCATCACTTTTTCCATTCATGTGATAGGTGCCAACATGATGAAGGGATGATCGCATGCATACAAAGGTCTCGATAGTGGAACCAACCATTGGAGCCTTTCGATCTTTGAGGGAATTTGTTTCATGGGGTCCATCAACCCTATGTGAAATGGGAAGGCCTACATCATCATGGCTGTTGAATACTATACCAAATGGATGGAAGCGACAACTATTACCAACTATTCATCGTCTACGATAGCTCAATTTATACAATAAAATGTTGAAAATAGGTTTGGTATGTTGTAGACAATGAAATTCATTTCACTGGTGCCACTTTTTGAAAGCTTATCCAACGCTTGTGAATTGAACATAAACTAAAAACTCCTTACCACCCCCCAAGCTAATGGCCAAGTTGAGGTTACTAATAGGGAAATTACCAGAACTCTAACACAAATAGTTAGTAAATATAGGAAGGACTAGAGCAACAAACTCAATGATGCTCTTTGAGCTTATGATTTAATGTGGAAACTTCCTATTTGGTATTCTTCATATGAGCTTGTGTTCAAAAATCTTTTAATGCTTCCCATCCAAGCTAAGCTCTATACACTTTCCACAACCTATGATCTTGACTTGAACTTATGTCTAGCTCAAAGAAAAAAACTAATGAATCTCAACACACTAGATGAGAATAGATTAGTGGCCTTGTCATCCAACAAAGTACACAAGGCACATAATAAACATTATGAGCTTAAAATTAGGAAGGTAAAGTTTCAACTAGAGGATAAGGTGCTCTACTAGAACCCCATGCATGTTCCTCAATGGACAAAATTTTAAATTATATGCAAGGGACATTATGTTATATACAAAACCTTTCCATCTAAGGTCATGATGATATACCATCCTAATAGCCCAAGTAAAAGATTTTTTGTCAACACCTAATAACTCAAGTCTTCCCTTGAAGCAAAAAAAAACCAAGAAAACCAAAGCCTCAGTTGATGGTCATGCACATTTAATTTTCCAAATCTCTTCCTTTCAACTTAGTTATGGGGGAGATCCCATCCATTCTAATACTATATGAATGGCTCCTTAGTTTTTAACTTTTTTGTTTTTCATATGTTTTTCATTTTATTGAATATTTTAAATTTTTTTCTATATTTTACCTTATTTGGACTTTTCTTACATGCCTTCCTTTTCTTTATTGCCATAAGGACTTTGGTACCAAATATAGCTGCTGATTGATAGTGGTTTGTAACTTGCATTGTTTACTTGATTACAAATGACTAGATTTCATCTTATAATTTTAACATTAATTAATGTAACATTTATTTTTTTCATGATATCAAGTAGTGAGTTCACATCATTCACCATTCCACAACAACTCTATGATGTTTTCTTGTTTTCAAAATATGAGGTCCTTTCTTAATAACAACTTACGATCAATTTGTGATCTTGGTACTTTTCAAACTTGCGATGAATTAGATGGATGAACAAGGGTGTAGCTTCAAGAAGATTTGTCACCTTTTACAGCTACCTACCATATAAGGTTGCATGAGTATTTCCATGGATTCTTCACCATTCCTACATCAACTAATAAAAAAGAAGTAATGTCTTTGCATGGTGTGGTTCCCATTGAAAATAAACAATGGAAATTTAAAGTATAGCCCTTAGATACAATAACAAGCTACAAGCACTAGTTATGAGGCTAGAAAGACATATTACCCATGCCTGAAGGCATCCCTCTAATTAAGGTCCTTTTCACTTCTTGATTCTCTTTTCTTCTTTCTTTGGAATGATGAGTGGCTTGTGGGGATGTTCCTATATCTTGGAGGGTGGAATGATCTAATGTGCCAATGCAAAGTCACTAGAAGTGGATGTTCTTGATTCTAACCAGGGATAGAAGCTATCAAGTCATATTAATTAGATCCTCTACAAGGAACTTCATGTGATTAAAATGTAGGACTTCATTCCATACTCTCTCTCTCTCTCTCATCTCTCATCCACCTATTCTTCCCATGTATCACCTCACTATCTTTTCTAATGATTGTATTAATCGATTCATTTTAAGATGATCTTAATTATTTGATGGTTTGTCCAATGATTCAATTTTTAACAATCCACAACCATTAATCATACTTGGGGCTAGGAACTCCTTAGTTTGAGGGCATGCAAGGGCATTAAGGGCATAAGCCTACTATGGGAAGGACCCAGTTGCATACTCCTTGGCTAGGATGGTTAAGTTTCTTATCCCTTTGGCATTTTGCTTTCAAAACCTTTGTTTTCGACCTTAGCACATCCAGTTTTTGCACTCCTTAGCAATTAATCTCCTACTAAATCTCTTTTCCAAACATGTTCCTAGACCTCTTCAAGCATTCGTCCTTATTCTAGGCTTTTCTGGCTTCCTCTGGACCTTAATTTCATGAAAAAACTCCTTTTCCTTAGTTTTTAAGTATAAAAATTTTGGCTTTTGGCTACATCAATGCAACTCAATGTGTCAATGCATCCCAATTGACAAAATAAAAAATAGTATAAATACCTTATGGGAGTTAGAAAATATCTCATATTTGCCTAGGGGAGTCTTTACAACTTTCAAAGCCAAGAGCCTTCCCAAGCCCATAACTTCCTAACTACTTGCCCAAATCAACTTGTTCTTCCATCCTTCAACTACCAGAGGTGAGCTTTACATCGTGGGGGCCACAAACCTATACTTTTTGATAGAAAATTTTTCAAAATTTTTCTAACTCTCAAATGGTTTAACTAATAAAATAATATTAAACATTGCTAATTCACCTAAGTCAAACATCATCAACAAAATCAAATAGCCATTATAATAAAATAATATTAAAATAATTGAAACACCACCAATTTCAAGCTCTTGTAGATTAATGGAAGATTTGTCTAAGTGTCAAAACTTGGGAAAAAATTTTCTAAGTCTAGTGTCACACTGTGCAATGTAGACAACATAGTACACTTGAAGTCCTGATTTTTGCAAAAATTTTCTAAGTCTACCTACTACGCTCCATAGGAAAACCAGCATAGTAGACACTTTCATGGCTATTCTACACAAATGTCAAGCCAAAAGCTGTCAAGGATCGCTTGGGATGGACCAAACATTTTGATAAATTTTCTATCTTCTAGACTGTCAAGCTCGCTATGCTCTCTAGCTTGACCAGCTTGACACATGTCCCGATTGCTAATTCACCCAAGCACTAGGCTAGAGGTTTTCAAAGATGCTTAGCATGGAAGAAATATTTTGGAAAATTTTCTATCTTGCGTACTATCACACTCTACTACATTGCACAGCGTAGCGAGCTTGACATAGGTTCTAGGGCCAAATGTTTTCTAAGTGTTAGATAAGGATCTGTCAAGCTATCTCGACATGGAAGATGCATTTGGCAATTTTCTTACTTTTGAGGTTTCCTATCCTGCTACACCTTAGAGTGTGGTTACCGTGCCATGAAGAAACATTGCAAATTTAGGCAAAATTCATCAAAGTATTGGTGTTATGCTCTACTACGCTACATAGCATAGACAACATGACAAGTGTAGCAAGTCAAAATCTACAAAAATTTTACTAAGTATCCATGCTACACTCTATCATGCTATGCAATGTAGATAGCATGACACATGGAAAATGCCTTCAAATGCCTCCAGAAGCTCTCAGAACTTAGCATTGACCTCCATTTCAGCTTTGACATTCATCCGATGGCTAAGATCAGTAGTTTTCTTTGATTTTACACCCCCCATTGATCCTTAAAATTATACCTACACTTGATCCTACTCAGAAGAGGGGGAAGACATAGTCCCAGAGTGTAGACTCCAAGTTGCATTTGTTTTGACACTACTTGTAGGTACATGGTAGTCTCTAAGACTCTGACACATGCAATCCAGATGTTGTGGTCATAGTTTGGTAGTTTTTGAGTTCCCGTTCCTATCCTACAAAGCATAACACTTTGAGCTTAACACTCAGAGCATAACATTTTGAGCGTAACATGTCAGTGTGACTTTTTCACGCCCATGCTACGTGGGACCTAGGCCACGTGACACCCAGTCTGCATTTCACGTCAACTGTAGCCCTATAAATACCCTAATAATTAGCATTTTAGGCATTGGTAAATCATTTTGAGCATTAAGTATTAGAGCACTCCTAGCATCTTCACTACTCCTACACCTAAGCACCTAAGCCTAACACCTTATCAAGTACCATGATATAGTCTTCCTTGCACTCGCATAGCGTGACGACTGCCAACCCAGCAGTTCAACCTTCCTCGCAATTGCTAGCACTGCATCTATGACATCCTAGAGACTATGACCGCACTACTATGCTGCCACTGTGCCTATCTAAATGCCAGGTACTAGCTTCAAACATTATTCAGTCAAAACTTATGCTCACCAATCTTTGGGCGGTGTATTTCTCCACCTTCAAACTCTAGTTCTAATTTCTCAACATTTGTTTCAAAGTTTTCAGCATTACTCTTGCATTTTCTTCTACTATCGATACGCATTTGTATATTCATGTCACATTACGTTCTTGCTTGTTGTCCCAAATCTTGCACGAAGATCACTAAAAACTATATTTAAAAATGGTTATTATTAGAACACGTAAGTCCTTATCTAATCGACCAGACCATTTAGGGCACCTTGTTTCTGTTTCTCCTAGCATGGCCCTCGCACAAATTCAGGGTTAGGCTATTCACCTATGGACGTCTCGGTGTTCCAGCCATCAATGTTTTCAGATGTCACATTTTTTGGTGCTAGAAGGAGGACCTCTCATTCTTTATGTGTACAAAGGGTAGTCTCATGTGCTTTTTGTACCTCCATCACTAGTAGCAAGCTAGCATAGATGTAACACCCCTATGAACCTACCATGATAGTAGCTAGATCATAGGCCAGTGCAAGAGTCATCTACGTTCCAGTTGGTGTAGATTGGTCCTAGTTGACAATTCCCCTAGAACACTGTAGGACAGAAAGCCCAAACTGTATCCACTGTGTTAAGCTCTAAGTGTTCTGTAGAGTGTGACAACCCTGTGAACATAACAGTCCCTTAGAGCATGATGAGTGTAACGCTAGAAATAACCATTTTTTTAGTGTTTCTAGAATTAGCCATTTTTGGCCTATTTTCTTTACAGTTTTCATACTTAGCCATTTTATCTTAAAATATTTTGCACTTAAACATTTCTTGCAAGCATGTCTTTTTCTCACATCTTTTCTATGCAATGAAAATGAAACCTGTTAACACCTCAGTTGCCATCTTGAGCCTGGAGGTGGCTTACCCCATTTAATATGTCATAGACGTCAACCAACTACCTAGCCTAGTGCGACCACAATGGCAATCTCTTAGACTGTAGCACCAATTGCCCAAACACATAGCACTTGATGATGAATGATACAACATTTTGTGTGCAAAGATTCAAGCAGGCCTACCATTGGACTACTAGGAAATGGAAAGAGAGCATAGTTTCAAAATTATTTACCAAAATGGAAGGGATCTCCTTCCCGCCCTTGGCATGGTTATACCATCCACTAAAATTTTCAAATGGACTTTGGACCAACATGTCAGGATGAGTGGTCCAAAAGAGCAAGACTCAACATCCAACTATGATGAACCCCTGCAAGATAGCCAAGAGGAGTTTGAATCCTATTCCAATGGTGGCATCACCCTCTAAGTCTCAACCCCATAGTCTTCCTCTGTATTCCTGCCACACCAATCACAATATTCATCCTTCGTTAAGACAGCTATGACGCTTCCATAGCTTAAAACTTCATTGATGGTAGCTAGCCACCAGGTCCTATCTACACAACAAAATGCAAGACCTTTTGCTCATTTTCCCTTTGTCACTTCCTCGCAATCTATTCAACCTTCGCAACCAACTTCTGTGACACCAATGCTATCATATGTGCACACCATGCTCATATCGAAGCCACAAATGAGTCACATTTCTATTACCCCAACCATATCAATCCCACCAGCAACAACAACTCCAACCTCAACTACATGGTGGGTAGCAACATCATTACCCACTGTTCAATTATCTCATGTGTTGTAGTACACATTGCAGCAAATGTACCAAGCATCACATGTGGTGGCACAACCCACTACAGGGCTGTGGGCCACTTTGATGACACCGCTAACGACATAGCCAATGCAACCCTGTGCAACATCCCTAATTCTAGATCAAGCATTTCAGCTTATCCAAACACTCATATAAGTGGTTAAGGAGCTTAAAGCACCCAATTTAGAGATAGTTCATGTAATGGACTTCTATCAGGGTGATCCCATTAGCCCTACAGTCCCCCCATTGACACTACCTCCTGGGGTCCAATTTCCCTAGTTCATGAAATACAATGAAGATGGTAACCCCAATGCTCACCTAATAACTTTTCATTCTGAGTGCTTATTGCTACAAGCATGGCCACATGCGATAATCCATTTCTTTGCCATGTCTCTGACTGGCAAAGCTCTAGAGTGGTATTGCATGCTTCCTCAAGCATCCATTTCAACTTTGTAGAAGTTGCTGAGCCAATTCATAACCTACTTCAACTACAACTTGAAGCTAGAAATCACACTAGACCAACTTATGAACATTAAGCAAGGAGCACTTAAGCAAGTGCAAAAATTCATACAATGTTGGAGTGCCTCTCAAAACAAAATTCATGAGCCAATCACTAAAACCCACCTGCTAGCCATTTTTAAGGACATAGTAAATGATTTCATTAAATCAAAGCTATACTATTTAGCTCCATGTTCCCTTAGCCAAGCTTTTGCTCAAAAAAAGAGCATACAAGATGCCACAGTGACCAGTAATGACCCAGCTTACATAGCTTACAAGAATGCACATGCAAAGAGAGACAAGGAAAAGGGGAAAGCCACGACAACCACCATGGTAACTGTGATTGATGAAGCCAAGCCCAACAACAACAAGCAAGTGGCTAAGGTACCTAAGGCCCTGGCTAACAGCAACAAAACATCAGGTTCTAGCAATGTAGGAACTAACTAGCCTGCATCATCAGTGGCCATGGGGCAAGCTCCTCTAAGGCCAAACTTTGAATGCAAGGATCACTCAAAATACACACCTTTTCTAATCAAGGCATCAAATATTTTGGATCAACTACTAACTATTGAGTGCATTCAACATAAGCAAATGTTGGAGGATGCACGAAAGCACCATAAGAGGTACTACGAGGTACTCCGAAACCCTTCTACAACTATGCCTAATGAGCCTCCGATACCCAAAAATGTTAGACTAGACTAGTTTTGAAACTACCATCAGTTGCATGGCCATGACATGGATTACTGCCTAGCACTAAAGGATGATATCCAACGCATGATTGATAAAAGCAAGTTGGTCCTTGATGAAAGTAATCCTATTTGGCTAGAGAACCAATACATGAAAGTCTATAAGGACCCATTCAACATTAGTAGTGTAGGATATATCATTAATGCTCTCAGCATTGATGATGATGCAGAGCCAACACATGAACCATTTGTGGTCCGTGTGCCCCCTAGTGGCATCGAGGCCTCTACATCAACTAGACCACAAGCCCCCTTCATCATCAAGGCACTACCTCTGGTGCCCATGACATCCATTGTGGTTATGACCCCATATCACATTGCGATAACAACAACCCAAACATATGTTTTCATAAGGGCACAAAAACATGCAGATCCCTCATCTTCTTGGGGTCTAGTGGTGGGGACTGCTTCACGACCTACTCACCCAAAGAGACATGATGAGCATTTGGCCAACAAGATGGCTAGGAAACATAGAGAGCTAAGTCCGCCCAAGCCTATCCCCTTGTCAGCCATTCCCATGGCCTCATTGTCTAAGGCCACCAATGTAGACATGCACACTCAACAAGCAAGCATTGAGGCTCAAAGGCCCACCGCCCAACCAAAAACCAAGTCTCCTTCTCAAGAGATCTATCTCTTAGGATGCATAGAGGAGATAAAGACCACCAAACAACCTAATGATGGCAAAGATTTTCTAGATGCACTCGCACAAGTCAAGCAAGATCTAAAACAAAAGATTATAACTTTCAGCCTATACGATCTAATTATGACCTCCCCTACACATCGTGAGGCTTTGGTTCACATGTTGGCATCCATTCCTATCAAGGAAGACATGCCAGTAGATGAAAAGGCTATTCACATTGTAATGCTCTTGCTTGCAACTAAAGAACCAAGGTTAACACTCTTGACCTTTTGCAATGAACCGATCAAAGCTAACCTTGAGAAGAATTAAGTAACCACTGCACCCATGTTCATAACAATTCACTTGGGTTAGTACAAAATTTTCAGGGTGCACCTAGATGATGGAGTAGCAACTAATGTTATCCTATTTCCTATCATTGATAAGCTTGGCCTGGTGGATCAAATTAGGTCAACAACAATGATTTGTTTAAAATCCTTCAACAGAGCATGTGTGGTTGTCAAGAGGATAGTCACGATTAATTTTGTGGTAAGGGAATAATTCCACACTAACATAAAATTTATAGTGGTTGAAGAGATGCCCAGATTTAACCTAATCTTAGGAAGATCTTGGTTAGCCCAACTAATAGTTGTTTCTTCACCAATCCACCAAGAGATCCACTTACTTTACAAGGGTGGGGAAGTGGTGATCTTTGGTAATAATATAGCCCCATAGACCATCAACAATGTAAACACTGAGCAAGGGTCACAGGTAAAAATATCCAAAGATACACCACCTATTTACAATGAAAGTCATTGTTGTTTAACTAATGATGAGTAGCCAAACAAGATAAGTGACCTCCATGAGGAAGCTCTATGGGAAGAATTTCCCTTTTCAACAGCAAATGATGGCCTAGGAGAGTACCGTCTAGTGCCCTCTAGGCCTTATGCACCACTTAACCCCCATCGGGTTAGGAAACATCTGCATGATTAGGGCATGTCCCTATTTTGTTTGCTAGCCCAGCCTATCTCTTGCTCCATTGTCTATATAGTTCTAGTTTGCATAATGTTTGCTTCTTGAATTAGTTACAATTTCATTTAGCTGCCAAAAAAAACCAAAAAAAAACAAAAAAGGGAGCCCGAAATGGCCTTAAACTAGCCTACAGCCTGAAATGGCCTTAAACTATTGCATAGCCCACCAAGGCCTAAAATTGGAAACCAACTTTCTTTCATGCGAAAGCCCAAAATGGCCTTAAACTATTGCATGGCCCATCAAGGCCGAGAATTGGCAACCAACTTCCTTCTACATAATGGCTTGAAATGGCCTTGAACTAGCATGGGGCCCATAAGGGGCCTAATTACATCAACAAAAATCCAAAGTGAGATAAACTAAACTACAAGTTAAAATGGTACCACCAAAGATAAATAAATATCGTGCTTTTCATTAAGTCTTTAACAAAATACATAGTCCAGGAATACATCCACATCAAACTATATAAAACTACCCAACAACAGAGTTACATCTTAAACATTTTCATCTATATTAATGATGTGAAGCTAAGGCTCTTCTCCTCTATCTTTATTTGTTTCTCTGTTGGGTTCGGCACCTTCACTTGGAGCTTGCACAAAACAAAAAAATGAAACAATAGACCAATTAATAAATGGGATAACATGTGAAATCATATAGACAACAATAAAGTAAGTTAAACTAACTTGAGATGGGCCTACATCCATATCTGGGGGCATCCTATTGAGGCCAACCTCTAGATGTCAAAGGATCTCCTCCTCTAACATGTGTGTCCAATCCTCCTCTCCCAGATCAATGCCTGCAAGGGTCTTCCCTTTCTCCATGGCTCTCCATATGAGTGGCCCTAGAGAAAATGTGGCAAATGTGACCTCTCTGAAGGAAACAATGATCTCCCTCTCTGGGGACTCACTAACTACTAAGTGATTTTTGAACATTTCATAGGCCTACGTTGCTCCGATGGCATCAAGGAATATGTCGCAACATTGATGCTCCACAAACTCATCCCTACACTTCTTACAATAAACTGCACATTCCATCTTGTAATGAGACTTGTGAATTTTTAAGTCTATTCCCATTCATATACATTGGCACTATAATCCTTCCAATTTTGGTTCTTCCAAGCCAAGAGGTCTATCTACAACTGCTATTCAATGGCCTCACGAGTAGCCTTGTTCTTGCCCATAATAGCATACTAGTACCTAGCATAGTCAATCTCAGCCGTATGCTAGCTATCGTCTAATTTGTCGTGGGCCACCAAGAAGTTGTACCGTGATTGCAAATCTTCCAGTTGGGCTGCCTAGTTTGCCTTCTATTACCATACCTCTTGCACTTGTTTCTAGAGCTCCTCGTTCATGTGCCTACACTTCCACAATGATCATGTGGAGTGCAGTGCACACTTACTTACCTCGTCATATATATGAAGAGGCACCTACTCCACCTCAAGAAGGAACTTAGGTACAACATCAACTTGGACCACTATCCTTGGGTTCCACTTAAGTTACAAGCCTATCATACCAATAAGTGAAACACTAGTCATAAGACAAAATAAAAGGCTAAATAAAAACAAACCTATCTTAAGATAATGATAGCAAGATAAACATACCTATCTTAGGATCTATGTATTTCAGGTAGTTGATCATGTCATCCACTATGCCTTACATGAAGGAAAACTTGTCTGGAGTTTCTACCCATGGTCATTAGCAAAAAGTGGATGTAGATTCTAGATGCTCAGTAGAAGCATCACCCATTGTAACATAAAGCATTTCAAGGTCATCAAAACAAAACATAAAAATATAAAAATGATAAAAAAAAGAAGAGGAAGAGGAAGATCATAATAAAGATGGCAATGCAAAGCTCCTACCCAGTAAACCCTCAGGGATGAGAGTGGAGGGATCGTCCATCTGCACACCTTCAAACAAGTGATCAAACTCACCATTCTCAAATTGCAGCCCCTCTTCTTCAAGCTACCTCAAAACTTTGGTGGCATCCTTGTCTGTCATGTGTCCCTCATGTTGAAGGACATCATCCTCTAAGGGCTCCTCTTCTTCTACAAGGGCCCTCTTACCTGTGTTTCACAAATCTAAATTAAAATTTTCAATAAAAGAAAGAAAAAAGAGAAAAAATATATAAATATACACTAAATAATGCATACCTACTAGCTAATTCTGATTGTTCATCATTAAGTCTGAAGCATAGCTTCTTGCCCCTTTTCTCAATTTTGTGTATGGGCTCCTCTACAAGGCGAGGCTTCTTGATCTACATTTTCAACCTCACCATCTTAGCAATGAGTCATGCCCCCCTTTCCACATTACTTGTGTTTGTAGGAGGAGCCTCTCCAACACTATCACATGCACAGTAGGATGGCCCCATGTGGCCCTTGGTGGTCATTGAAAAGGACTCACCAATAGCCTCTGGGGGGTCCTGTGACCATGTTGTATGGAACAAATGGCAAATCCATGGCTTGGATTTTTGGGTGCAATCTTGCACCATCCATTTCCCATCTTCACGGACCACCAGAAATTTCGCAAACCTTTGTAGGCACATTACAAAGAATGAAAAATGTACATGATATCATGCCTCGAGGTTGCCGCATAATTTGATAATTTCAGCTTGTAGGCCATCGGAAAGGTATTTGGCCTAGGTATATTATTTCCCTTCCTCTATCACATCCCTCATAACCTAAGCCTACTCCACCCTAAGGACCTTTTCTTGAGAAAGCAACATAGAAAATGCACAAGCCCAGAAGACGGGATACAGGTGTTGGGCCACCAACAATTTCACTTGCTTCATTGGTATACCCTTGCGGCCTTTCTCAATGTCCAACCACTCTTTAATGTCCCCTTTGTGATTTAGTTCCTTATTAGTCTTCTTACCTACTGATAGACCTTTAGAGGGAATGCCAAAGAGATCCAAAAAAAGGTCATCCATGATCTCAAAGACCACCTACACATTATGAACTCGCATGTGTAAACAATCGGCACTCTTGGTGAAAAAGTCAACTAGGGAAATTATCTCTGCTATCAGGATGCTTGGGTTCATAGCCAAGAAAAGGTCCATGAGCCTAGCCACTAAAGATTTTGGGTTACCCTTGTTGGGGCCTCGTGGCATAGCCAACACTATGAACTATCAACCTCACCATACTTGGAAAGAAGATTGGCCTCAGTGCGCCTTGAGACAACCATTGTGACCTCTATGGACTTAGCTGCATTTGCAATAAACAAAAGTAGAATTAGCGACATGATAAAAATGTAAAAATCAAAAGTACATGAAAATGAATAGGTGATACAACCTACGTGGCACAAATGGTGTGGGAAAAAAGGTAGTGAGACCAAAACCTCCTCTACACTTGGTATCCGGGATGCCCACTCAATATCCAACTAGCTGAGATCCTGGCACTTTACATAGGATTTGGAGTACCTAGTAGGGTAATTCTTCATATCTGCTCCAATTTTTCCTATAACACTAGCAAACATGTTCTCAACAGATGACAACTCTTGTAGGGTTATTTGGACCAAGGCTAATATCCCCTCTCCATCATAGAGGCCATTTGCATCAACAAAAAGTTTGGCAATAGGAAAAAAGGCAGTAAGCATCCTAAGTCATGAGACAATAGGTAGTGTAAAAAAAATCATCACAATAGGGCTAACCACCCAGCACAGTAAACTATCTCAAGTGGGTTCTGGAAGGTTTCATGCACTCACTAGGCAAGGAATATAGTGTTCTACTAATGGTAGCATTGGAACTCGGGCAACTCCCAAATCCAAGGCAAGAGCCTAAGGCCTTTTGGGCATTGGCTCGAGCCTCCTATCCCTTCACCTTTAGTAGATTCATTTGACATAAATTTCAAGATTTTTGGGTTTGGNGGCACTTTACATAGGATTTGGAGTACCTAGTAGGGTAATTCTTCATATCTGCTCCAATTTTTCCTATAACACTAGCAANAACTATCAACCTCACCATACTTGGAAAGAAGATTGGCCTCAGTGCGCCTTGAGACAACCATTGTGACCTCTATGGACTTAGCTGCATTTGCAATAAACAAAAGTAGAATTAGCGACATGATAAAAATGTAAAAATCAAAAGTACATGAAAATGAATAGGTGATACAACCTACGCGGCACAAATGGTGTGGGAAAAAAGGTAGTGAGACCAAAACCTCCTCTACACTTGGTATCCGGGATGCCCACTCAATATCCAACTAGCTGAGATCCTGGCACTTTACATAGGATTTGGAGTACCTAGTAGGGTAATTCTTCATATCTGCTCCAATTTTTCCTATAACACTAGCAAACATGTTCTCAACAGATGACAACTCTTGTAGGGTTATTTGGACCAAGGCTAATATCCCCTCTCCATCATAGAGGCCATTTGCATCAACAAAAAGTTTGGCAATAGGAAAAAAGGCAGTAAGCATCCTAAGTCATGAGACAATAGGTAGTGTAAAAAAAATCATCACAATAGGGCTAACCACCCAGCACAGTAAACTATCCCAAGTGGGTTCTGGAAGGTTTCATGCACACGCTAGGCAAGGAATATAGTGTTCTACTAATGGTAGCATTGGAACTCAGGCAACTCCCAAATCCAAGGCAAGAGCCTAAGGCCTTTTGGGCATTGGCTCGAGCCTCCTATCCCTTCACCTTTAGTAGATTCATTTGACATAAATTTCAAGATTTTTGGGTTTGGCCTAGGTAACAACATCTCAACTAGAACACTTGCTACTTTAACTGACAAGTGTGACCATATGATCACACTGAAGTGGTGGAGTAGGAATTCTAAGAATTCCTATGCACCCTCCCAAAACTGGACCACCTAGTGTCCTATGCATGCATGTAGTGTAGGAACATTTGGAATAGAATCACTCATACAACACATGATCCCCACTAGTTTGACCATAATGAGAGTAGGTTTTAGCAAGATCCTTCAACACCACAATAACAAAAGCATTAGTATTGGGAAAAGGTAACAAAAAAAAAGTAACAAAAAAACGATGCATAAAATAAGATAAAAGGAAAACAAAATTTATCATGTGCAACATAGTTAACTTTTCCTTAAGCCCCATAGGGAAGGAACTNTCTACTAATGGTAGCATTGGAACTCAGGCAACTCCCAAATCCAAGGTNCTGGCACTTTACATAGGATTTGGAGTACCTAGTAGGGTAATTCTTCATATCTGCTCCAATTTTTCCTATAACGCTAGCACACATGTTCTCAACAGATGACAACTCTTGTAGGGTTAT
>MNCI01011496.1:249133-263198 GCA_015680685.1 Gnetum montanum | reverse complement strand
CGTGCGTGATGGAGCGTAAACTTGTCCTTAGACAAATTTGAGGCGCGCTCCTGCTCAAACTACGAATCTTCGCCTGAGGCCGACCCGTAATTTTCACGGTGTTTCACCCTTAGCCAACGCAGCTACTGTCGTTCTCATCGCTTTACCTTTGTCCTTGCCCTTGTTGTGAGCGTTTTTGTAGGTGACATACGCCGGGTCTTTGCTGGCCTCCGCAGCATCTTGGATTCTTTTAGTTTGAGCGAAGGCCTGATGTAAGGAGTTAGGGGAAAGGTAATATAGCTTAGACTTGATAAAGTCATTGACTGCTCCTTTGAAGATGGCTAGTAATTATGGCTCCACGATTAGCTCACGGATTTCATTCAAAGTAGCACTCCAGCGCTGTATGAACTTTTGGACTGGTTCAAGTGGGTCTTGTTTCACTCCCATGAGTTGATCCAACATGATTTCTGGCTTTAAGTTGTATTTAAAGCGAGTCACGAATTGTGTCAGAAGCTCTTCCAAGGTTGAGATGGAAGAGCGAGGAAGGGCTTGATACCAATCCAAAGCTTTCCTTGTCAAAGACATAGCAAAGACACAGATAATCGTGTGAGGCCACTATTGCAGCAACAAGGATTTGGATCTAAAGGTGACCAAGTGAGCATTAGGATCTCCCTCCCCATTATACTTGGTAAAATGAGGTAAGGACATCCCTAGGGGCAACGATAGCATGGGGACCACTGGACTAATAGGATCATCTTGATAGAAGTCCATGATCTGTATAGTGTCTAAACCAGCGGCCTTGAGGCGTCTAACCTCCTCGGTGAGGGTCTGAATAAGTAAGAAAGCCTAATCCAAGCCTGTCGATGAAGATGTTTGCGTAGAAGGCATAGGAGGTTGAACTGGGAGAGTGGTGCCGGGGAGTGGAAATGAAGGAATGGTTTGGCCGGCAGATGGTGGGGCGGGGATCCCTGCAGATAGGGGTGCCTATGAAGACCACCATCCACCGGTTTGAGAAGAGAGATTAGCCACCACTGGTTGTGCAGGATAAGGATAAGGATATTGTGGGACCATCTGCGAAATATGGGTTGCGGGTGCAACTGAGGGTTGCACACCATATACCGCAGACTGGTTATATTGTGCCGCGGGGATGGTCCACTGACTCGCTGCAGGCTGTTGGACAGATATCTGTGGCTGAACGACGGTGGTGATCTGTTGGGTTTGAGGGGGTGGCAGCGATAAATTCTGCATCGGGCGAGTTGTAGATGTGGGATGGGGTTGGATCTGAGGGATGAAATGGGGCACGGTGGATGCTGGAACCACCGACGGAATGTTGAGGATGCCCGGTGACGAGACCACCCCCATGTTATTTTGGGGTATTTGCACGTGCAGCCCAGATGGCTACGTAGTGGCTTGCAGGAAGATAGGAATGTCAATTTGTGTGGTCATGGCGGTATTAAGATGGGCGGCTTCTCCGTTGAGAGGGAATAAGGAATTTATGTAGGTATGAGGACTAAGAGTGTGATATGAATGTTCAGACTAGGCTACAAATTCATCATCCTCTTCCTCCCCATTCTGGGGCTCCAACATAGCCAGTGTAGCCTGGCTCTTAGCCATGACCAACTACGTTATAATTTCATGGTAATGTTCTGTTAAAGGAATGATGTCATAGGCTGTTGGGGTAAAATCCTGACCCCCTCTGTGGATCATCTCAAAATTTCATTTTTCTTCGATCTCGACTCGGCTGAGAGCAAGCTTCGCCTGGATCTTGACGCAGATGAAGTTATATTCCTCAGGCGTCACAACAGTGAAAATAGGATCTTTTCCCCGTAACCTCAACAAACGACGCGATGGTCCTTGAGGTCCTACAACACCAGAGGCTGGTCCGGTAACGGTGATAGGGTTCACAGATGTGTCACCCGAGTCAGTGGTAATCATGGTAGCTATAGTTGTGTGTGCAGAATCCATTAATCAAGTAGGTTAACGATGACAAATGACTGGATCTAAAAGGCGATGAACAAAGAAGATTGCTATTAGGCTTTCTACCCTGTAGGATTTCAAAGGAATCGTTACTGTGACCGATCTACACCGCACGATGTTTCGTAAACTTCCCTAGAGGTATCACGTTCACATTTTTTGGTGACGCGGGTGTAGATCGCTAACAAGGCTACCCATAAAAATATGAATCAGAGCCTAGGCCCTCCTTCTAGCGCCAGAAAACTGTAACGACGGAAAATGTTGGTAGTTGGAATACCAAACAAGATCCATGTACACAGTCTTAACCATGGATCCGTGCAAGGGTTGTGCTGGAGAAAACGAATCCGCAGTGCCCTAAACGGTCTTGTCAATCAGACAGGGACTTACTAAATCAGTAAACCAACTAAGACTATAAGTGTTTTGTGGAACGATTTGATTTGATAAATCGCGAAAGGAGAGGAAAACAATGTAGATAAATCACAACAATGACAACGTTAACCCGGCAAAAGAGAATAGGATTCAAGCGAAATGTGTGATTTCAAGATCTGTACTTTGACCCAAAAAATTGAGTGTTTTGTACACAAAGTTACAATGGGAAGATTCTGATTACCTTGTGAGAAACATACACAAAATAATAAGAAAAACTGTTCAACAATGAGTGCAGAATGGAGCTTAGTCTACCTCGTGAGCCAAAGACGGAGTGCAAGGAAGGTCAAGCTCGGATGCCTATCAACCAACTGTATCTGATCAATAGATCTTGCCAACCTCTCCAGATGATCTCTCGATCTCTGCTTTATCTTCTTCGCTTTGGGGTAGCCTCTACTCAAAACTGCCAAGGATCACCGATGGGAGAACTGTATTTTTGCCAAAAGGTATGATCGTTCCCTGCTGCCAATGCTCAAAGAATGTCTCTTGCTTCTGCTCAAAGATGATAACTGCCAAAAGCTGAAGATGCTCAAAATGCTACTCTGCTTCGAAAAAGTTGGAAAGTTCTCCTGCCCAGGTCCCTTCTCTCTCCGCCAACTAGAGTATTTATAAGCTGTGACAGCATGTAGAAAAGGCACAACCTTGATGACATGTGTCCTGAGCTTTCCGATATCACTGACTTGAAGAACTGGCTATGTCACGTCAAATTGCAACATACATTACCTGCATTTTTGCCGAAGTTGCTTCACGATTACGCATAATATGCTCATCAGCGTATTGCGCGTTTGGATAGCAAATGCGTAACTGCTTTAGCCAGCTTTACGCTGCATTACATTTGTTTATGCTGCGTTGTGTGGCAGAGCGTAACAAAGCATGGAAATAATGAGTCAAGCTATTTTATGCTCATTTACACAGCAAAGCATAGTGAAGCGTAAAAAATGATCAACTCGATGATAAATTACGCTGATGTACGCTGTGTAGCATAACTAGCGTAAAAGTGTCAATCTGCAAAAAAGAAAGGAGTCGATCTGTTGCACTTTCATTGGACTTTCCCTTTGATCCTTTTGAAGCTCATTACGCTGCCTTGCGTAACAGAGCGTAAATCCGACCCCAGACAAAAGACTTAGTAGGATATGCGAGAAGTCGCATATTACACTGCTTAGGCCTTAAGTTTCATCAAATCTACTGAAGTAAGTTACCTTCTGATGTCAGACTATGTTAAACAGAATTACGCTATGTATCATTACGCTATGTTGCGTAATGTAGCGTAAAGACAAAAAACATAGTGAAATTTGAAATCTGTAAGGAACTTGGAGACTTGATGCTGGGTGTCGTTTTGCCTCACTTTGCCTCGTTCTGCCTTCTAGAATTTTTTCCGTGAACTTTCGCCCAAATCGTGCATCTTCGCCTTAGGCCGATTCGCGATTTCTACGGTGTTTCAAGATGGGAAGACAACAATAAAGAATTTAAACCAATTACTAGAATAACTACATTTTCTTGTTTATAGAATTTGATTGGGCTACATGTGAATACTTGTATCATGTATGGTTGGATGTTGGATTACTCCACCGACCATCATTGGTGGTGTTTCTAGGAACACATTAATATATGCTTAGTAATTGATTTTTCAAAGTTTGTTGTATCTAAAACATAAATTAAAACCTTACATCCATAAGGAAAGCATACTTAAAACATAACATCTAAAAACTATAATATGACTTCAAACAAAGATCAACCATCACTTATCAAGGAGACAAGAAGAAGCAATGAAAAAATCATTGATGAAGAAGAATGCAGCATGCTAATGCCAACAAGAATCACTTATGCTCACATGGATTCTTACCATCCAAAAACCACTTTCATCTTTCATTAGGACAATCAAATGAGGTGGAGGGGCATGCAAGGTAACATAGTCCTACCTCCAAAATGTGTAGCACTTAACATGCTCCAAACTACCTTAAGGGGAATGTAGTAGGACCAAATCTAGGAAGGGTATCATGTGACTCAACACATGACAAGACTTTATGAAGCCACAAAGGAGAAAATGAGAAGAGATTTTGCCATGGAGATCAAACATGTACATATCAAATGGAAGTAGGTTAACACTTCTGTTGTCTTGAAAGAACTTGATGTTGATGCATTTATTTTAGAGCAACTCCACCAAAATCATGAGGAGCCTTCAAAAACACCTATCATCAAACTTGAGAAATCTATCAAAGCCTAAATTTATTCCACATTAGTAAAGACACCTAATAGAGAGGATACTAATTCAAGGTATAACAGGAACTCAAGGCCAAGGATTCCTACCAAATCCTACAAAGAAGCATACAAGAGTCATGAAAGGAGAATAAGCCAGCATCATTCTCCTGATACCTCATCATGATCGTTGATGGACTTTAATAAAAGATGACACCAATATCAAGACTATGCTAGGGAAGAAAGGAGGACTCATGGCCATCATGATCAATATTCAAGGCACTCTGATACAGAAGATGAAGAACATGAACAAAGGAGATGAAGGGATAGAAGAGATGATCAAGAAAGATATGAGCATAGAAGAAGTCACCGCTATAACAAAGCATATGAACCTAACCATAATGATGAATCCCTTATGGTAACCCAAAGCATGATAAACACCAAGGAAGCTATCCACATACTAACCAAGGACATGAGGGACAACCAAATCAAATAGCTAAATATGAACAATATGCCAAGATTTGAAGGTGGCTACAACACTAATCCACAGCATCACTTTGAATTTTTCCATGATACTTGTGTCCTTAAAAACATCAAGAGTAATTGGAAAAATTTGAAGCTATTTTCTAGAATACTTATAAAGGAGGTGAAGAGAAGGTACAAGTCACTGGAACCTGAATCAATCAGATACTAGATTACCATGCTTGAACTATTCAATGATAAATACCAAACTTATTTATGATTGTCCAATCTAAGAAAAAAAATCCAAGGATGAAATCAAGGGACTCATGAGACCCTTAATGTTGTAATGGAAAGATACTATTCACTATTGCATAGATGCTCAGGCCATGGATTTTCTTCAAGGGAACAACTTAGGCATATTGTAGATGGGTTATGAAGAAAAACCATAGAAACTCTTGGGGTTTATGCTTAGGGTAGATTATCAAAACTAATAGCCCATTACATTCAAAGACTAATTGATGAAGTAGAAAAGGAAAAAGAAGAAATTAAGAAGAGAGTGTCAACTAAAGAATATAACAAAGATCCATTAATTAGAAAGAAAGATGTGTAGCTATGTGACAAGCAAGAGAATGAACCTTGGAAGACATCATTTAGAAAAAGACTCTACCTATTCAAAAATTAATCAATGATATAGAAACTAAGGTAGAGAAAGTTTGGAATTCAATGGATGAGAAGTTTGCTACAACCCTAAAGATTGTGGAAGAAAAGGCTAAACAAGAACTTAACAGGGACAAGGAAAATAAGAAGAAAAGAGTTAAAGGATGAGAAAGCTATAAGAATAAAGAAAAAGTGGCTACCATTGAAGGGTTTACTAACTTCAATTTAGAGTAAGAGAAAGGATGAAATATGTGCTAATATGAAAATCCTAAGGGATAGTGTCCTACTATGGCCCACTTGTAAGAATCTAGGGTAAATGCACTTAATCCAAGCTTCGTTAAAAACTAGATGCTTAGAAGACTACCTTATCCTCAAGGTAATATTAGGAAAATCTTCTATTTAACATATTATCCAAGTAAAGCCTAACCTCAACCACAAGAGCAATATTAGTAGCAATGGCAACAACCACAAACATGGATAATGTCACCGACAAGGTAACAATATCCATACAGGCAACCAGATCCTTATGGATGTTATGTTCAGCATCCAATATCTCTAGGAAACACATCAATTCAAACTTCTTCTCCCTACTATCCACCAAAATACTACAAGCCTACTACTTTAAGGATGGATTAGAGTTCTCATGCACATTTTCCTGTAGCTAGTCCATCAAATCCTCCTTTTAATCCTTTACCACTAGTGCCACCACCTACTATGCAAGGTGAATTACCATCATAACCATAGCATAAGAAAGCTACAAGGATAGTAAATATATGAATGGAGGATCTTGTCAGTAACACTAAGGGCCAAAAAAGGAAACATCCTTTCTTTAGGACAAGTCTTGAAAAGGTTGGTAGACTTAGAGTTTCATTGAGACCAACTTCTCCTATCATAGATTCTCTTACAACCAACAATCTTTTGTCATCGTCAAGCCCAAACATACAGACTACCATGCTCACTAAAATCGTCACAAACTAGAATAAGGCAAGGCCACTTCCTAAGAAGAGAATTGATCCAAGAATTCCATTGATTTATCTATGAATAGTTGGAAATCTACCATGCAATGCCCTATTAGACTTTGATTCTAGGTTGAATTTGATTTCTTATGAAATATATCAAGCATGGAACCTACCACTATTGAAAGAGTGCAACATTAAGTTAGAGCTTGTAGATCAGTCTATTGTCATTCCTTTAGGATATATCGACAATGTAGTGACCATTGTCAATGGGTGGTCTTATCTAGTAGACTTTTTGATAATTGATATGAAAGATGTTGATAAGGAATTTTCAATAATCATGGGGAGGGCATGGCTTAGCACAATTGATGCTAGGCTAAGTATGAGGAATTTATTTGTAGAGATCTCTAAGGAAGACATGCATGGAGCCATACACATGTAGCAAATTCCATGCATTACAACTGAAAGTAAAGGGTGTAATTATGAACTAACATTCCAAAATGTTAACACAGTCATTATAGCAATCTACAAGTGTGAAGAATAAGTGTGCACACAAGAGAGTGTAGGAGTCACAAAACCAACTGACACCTCATGGCCACTAACTAAGAACCAAAAATTGTCCAACCAATGCATGGAAAAATATAATCCACTTATTAACTCATTTTAAGAAGATGACTCCAACTAAGGACCCAAAAATGAAACTATTAAATGGTGATCATATACCAATGGAAAAAGAAAATAAGAACTTAAATGATCAATATTCCATTACCATTAGAATTACCTAGGATAATAATAGAAAATCCAAATCACTAAAGATGGTAAGTGAACCACTTAGAGTGTATGATCTAGGAGATATAGGAAGCATTTTCTGAACACTCACCCATGAGTTTAGTCATGGGGGAGATGCCCTATTTTAATTTTGGAATTAATAAGTTCTTTTCTATTTTTTTATAATTCTTTTCAATTTCTAATTTCTTGATATACCTTTTCACATTATTTAATGTTTTCTCATTCTTTAATACTTTTCATTTCTTAAATTTTTTACATTCTTTGATATCTTTTGATTCTTTAACATTTGTAATTCTTTTAACATTTTTTATTTTTTATACTTTTTCAAAATTCTTGCTATCTTTTTCATTTCTTTCATACTTTGTTTCCAAACCCTTCATAAATAATTCTGATTACTAATAAGACACACTAGAAATAAAGGGAAGATGTAGTCTAGTAAAATGAAGATTTATCTATGTTAAGGGACTGATTATTTCAACAATAAGCCCATAGCATCAATCCACCCATTCTATTAATAATAGGTTCTTACCATGGCTATAATGATATTCTTTTCCATCATATAACTACGAATAAACCTATGATCATTATGCCTAGACCAAAAAGTGAAGAACCAAGTGGCAATGAAAAGTGTGTGACATCAAGGGAACTTGTGGATTTTTTTGGATTACTATTGTGAGTTCTATCATGTTACTAACGTTATATTATATCTTGTAGATGTAATGAAAAATGGGAGTAAGAGTAAAATGAGTGCTACCTTAAAAATATTGATGGAAATAAAAATAAAAATAGCACAAAATAAATTTCTATGAATCCCACTAGAAAGACTGGTTACCTAAGCCTAAAGGTATACAGCTTTTCAAAAATCTAAAAAATAAACAAGTGCCATGAGTAAACTCCTCCTTTGGACAATACGCCAACTAAAAATACTCCTTGCAACATTAATAGTCTTACAATTATACTTTCAAGAGATGACACAATGTGATGTCACTAGACAATGGTCTTAACTTGGTTTGAATCTTAGACAAAAAGACTAGTGATTAATTTAATCACTAATAAAACATAAGAATTCATTATGCCTATGGTAAGACACCTCACATCACAATTTATGCAATCCCTTCTACATCCATCTCATCTCACTATTTGAATAATCATAACTTGTGGTTTTATGTAACATAGAGTTATTTTCCCAATTTGGTGGTACTAGCATGTGTGTTTTGCTAAATAGATATGCATTACATTCAACTCCTTAAGTGCCTTAGGACACTTTTAGGCATGGCTATACAAGGGTGTTAAGGGCTAGAGCCTACTTTGGTGAAGACCCACTTGTATAATTGTTGTATCTTATACCTACCAAGAAATTTCACATCATCTTGAACCTTCCAACATCAAGAGATGTCAATAAAAACATTTCCCATATCATTTAAACTATATATTCTCATAATGTAAATCCATTACCCTTCTTATCCATCTTATGAACTTTCATAGCCTAAAATTCATTCTTTATGCACTACCAATAACAACATGTTGCACAAATGAGCATACATCCATCATCTAAACCCTCTAAGTAACCTTAAAACCTTCCAAGCATCCCATCAAATTTATTTTTTCCATCAAATCCTTATTAAAAGTGAAATTTCTTGGGCTTTGATATCGAATCACCAATATCAGGTCCCCAATGTTGGGTCCTTAATACTGGGTTCATCAAAAAGTATAAATACATGGGAACTCAGTTGAAATTTTCACCATTTTTCATCTAAGGTAAGGGAGATTTTTTAAATTTTCTTCTCTAATCTAAGCTATGGCTTCCTAGCTTTCCCAAGCTTAACCTAACAATTATTACTTTGATTTTGATGATTTTTGAACCTATTTGATAATGGAGTACTCATCTTAGTCATGGTGGGTACTAGTGAGAAAAATTTAAGCCAATTTTTTGAAAAATTCTAATGTGGGGAAGGTACTTTAAGGGTAAGTATGAAGAGAAAGTTGAAATTTTTAAGGAAAGATCAATCATATTAATGCCAGAACACTCAAATAAAACTCCTAAGGACTTATAACCATCATTATGAGTCATAAATGGGAACAAAATGAATAATTGTGAAGGGTTACAATGAAATTAACAATTATGCATTCACTTTTTGCAAAAAGTTTCTAATATTGCAATCCTAATAACTAAGAACTTGATCTAACTTAAAGAATGATAACTAAAGGAAGTTATAAAAATTAAAGCATGCCTTCTAATGATTTCTAATTTCTTAATGATTATAGATGGTCCCAAAGAGAGGAGCACAAGGAGGACCCTCATAAGATACAAGAGACCATGAAGGTAATTGCTGAACTAGAGGACAAGAACCAAAACATGAGGAGCAGGAAGCCCAATCATATAGCATTCATCAAGAGACTCCTAATATAGGAAAATCAATCCAATGAGAGGCAAAAGAACCACCAATACATGAACAACACCTCACATTATTATAGGACTACCTTTAAGCTATTCAAGAAAGATCCATCTTGACCATAGTCATTGTAGAGATGAAATTTGGCCCATTCCCAAAATTTACACCAAAAGCAGTAAAGACACAACTTAAGGCATCACCATTATGACCTATCCTATATGTTAGTGGTGAATGGTACCTTGGGGAAACCTACCAGTTCTAGCACAACAAGGAAGAGGGTACCATAGTTAACATTGGAGGAGTCTCAGTTTCATTCTTGATCAAGGAAATTGCAAAATCTTTGAATATACCCAATGAAGGAGCAAGGTTAGCACATATTTCTATCCAATCTAATCCTGAAACCAAAAAAATATGGCTAAAATAAGCTTATGAAAAAGAAGATAATGGAATGAGCTAACTCTAGAAGAGAGAATCCACTTCAAAATTGGTACATATCACCTATTCCCAACAAAAGCACTCAATCGACTATTCACTTATGTAGCTAGAGGAAGTGAAATCCTGATGGGTAAATACAATGCCAACCTTACACAACTCTAATTTATGGAAATACATAATCAATTTCAAGAAAGAAAAGTAGAAAAGCTAACACTTCCATTCCCTTGCCTTATTAGAAAGCTGTGAATGTAGGCTTAGATACTAGGATACACCAATGACATTCCCATGAGAGCCCAAAATGCTTCAAACATTGAGTTGCTCAAATCAACATCACCTAGGAAAGATCAGGATGAAGAACAAGAAAAAGAGCAACAACAATAGTAACAAAAGTAGCAGCAACAATAAGATCAACAGTAATAAAAATAAGAGCAGTAACAATAGTAAGTTCCACTACTACCACCACAAGATTACCAACTATCCATGAGTCATCTATAATAGATTGTAGAAACAATCAGCTAGGGAACAAAGGAGAAGGTCAATCTTTATAGAGTTATCGATAGTGCCATCTTGCCCATAGTTTCAACTAATCTAGTAAGTGAACATATCTTACTACAATTGGGAGAAGAGGTGAAATGGTCACAAAAGATCTCTAGGAATGCTGCATCATTCCAAGTGGTGCTAAAGACTAGAGAAGGAGCCACAGTAGTGGTAATGCAACATCAAGATATAGAAAGAGTAGTAGAGGTGATCACTAATCACATTAAGGAATCTTTCAATCTATCTATTGTACCACTGATGGATCTAACTAGAGCCAAAGATGCTCAGATGTTATTCAAAACCTTGATGACTCTTACTGATCATGAGGATGTGCTCAATAAACTAATACAGACTAGGCAGGTCATGACAACACTTTTCGACATTCCCAGTGATGTTACTATAGTATGATGTAAACTCATTACTACTAAGAAAAAATTGGTCATGGCAAAGACAAGGGCAAAGCATGTAGGAACTGAAATTCTAAGATCACAAGAAGAGCTTGTAGCCCTAAGAGCTAAATGAAGAGATCCTACACAATTCATCACACCTAACCAAATAGAATAATTTAGAATAGAGTAGATAACTTGCCTAATTAAGAAAAATAAATAGCTGGCAACTAAGAAGGAGAAAGTGGTATGGAATGCCTTAGTAGCTAAAGCACAAAAATATGCATATTTGAAGGCTACCGCAATTCAAGAAGAAAATAAACAACTTGCTACTAATAACATAGTGGAAAAGCAAAAAAACATGTTAGAAGAGAGCATCCACCAGTTGAGAGAATAGTTGGTAAGGGTCAACCAAGACATGAGCCACCTCACAAGAGAAAATAGAACCCTCTCTATGGAGGAGATACACGTCATTCAAAAAAAGTTAGCCATTAAAATAAGTGTATGGCAAAATGAGGTAAAGAAACATGAGAGGCTCAAGGAACACTTCTAAGATTAGGTGGGCATGTACAAGAAAATTAATGAGAAAGAAATCCATATGGCCAGAGCCAAAATCAACTTCATATCAACACAAAATCCTAACTAGTAATCCATTCTGGACAATTATGCCTTTGCCCACCAAGTAAAAGTGAAAAATAAAGATGTGTAGATTGAATACCTGAAAGGATACATGGGGTTAGCTAAATTTCATTATGCTAACTTAGTCATGTTGATAGTAGGTAGGCCTAAGAATGAATTAGAATAGCAAGTAGTAGCTACCTATGCTTTGTATGAAAATGAGATTTTGGATTGAAAAGATGCTTTGTAGAAACTCTAAGTGGAAAACTTTGAACTAGAACTAGTGAAGGCTAGCTACCAAGAATAGAAGAATGTAGCAATAAATCTAGCTAGAAGATTGATAGATTATAATGAATTATGAGAGAATCCTAGAGTGTTCAAATAGGAGAGAAGGTAGATCACAACTTAGTATGTCAAAGCAAATCAAATGTTTCCATAGCTGCCATGTCCATGGGACATGTTGATTCCATCAAACATTTTTTCATCAGCATGGATAGTACATGATCCTAGAATAAAATAATAAAAGCTTCATGCACTCCTAAAATAGTAAAAATTCAAAAGCTTGATGACAAGGAGAAGCAATAGATGGAAGAGCCACCACTACCAAGAACTACCTGAACTACATCAAGCTTCAACAGATTTTATTTTTTTGTTAAAGTTGTCATGTCATGTTTTGTGTCATTTTTGTAAACACCATTACAATAATTAAGAGTCATGTATATATTAGTTGTGTCATATAAATATGCCTCCCAATTTTGTAAGGAACTCTATCCTCATTTTTTTGAACTCAAGGACAAGTTTTTAGTCAGTGATGAGGATATGATAAATCAAATTTTCGCAAGGCTATGATATCAACCATCCAATATTAGAGCCATGATATCAGATCCCTTATATTAGGGTATAAGCTATGATGTTAGATACCTGATATCATGAACACATGCAGGCCTATAAATATAATACTTAGGTGCACGGTCCAATAATAGTTTCATTTCAAACTTAGCAAAATTTTGTTAATTTGTTTTCTTGATTTTCACATGTAACACTTAGCAGTATATGCCTACAGTGTGATGTTAAGTGATTGAATGAAGCCTTTATTCAAGTGGATAAATAAATATCGAGATTACTTTGCATCATTGTAGCATCACTTAGATTTCTTTACTGTTTACTTAAACTAATGTTTCCTATTTTGACTTAGCATAACATTTACTATTTCCTTACTTATTGTTTACTTTTCCATGAACTTTACTTTTACTATTGTTAAGTGGAATAGATATGACTAATTCCAAGTGTTTAAGTATGATTGTTTGGTAACCTAGTAGTATTATCGCTTGGTTCACCTAGTAGTGAGATACTTGGTAATTCCAATAATGATTACATAAGTCTAAGACATGTGCAAAGAATCAAGAATGGATGTCCAATGCACTAAGCTAGATTAGATTCATTTACTATTACTTATATTTAGAAACTAGTTCATTTAGCTTATGTTCACTAGGAGTAATATGGCCCTACAACATCAACACATTATACACTTCACTATGAGTTAAACCGTATGCATCAATTTTAATAGCTCATGTGGGAAGACAAAAATCACAACCTTAAATCAATTACTAGCATAACTACATTGCCTTGCCCATGAAATTTAACCAAGCTATGTGTGAACACTCATATCTTGTATGGTTGGATGTTGGATTACTCCATTGCTCATCAACACCTAGTGTTAATCTCTCACCTCCTCCAATGTTGACAACTCCTCCCCAATGTAGAAGCAACATGACCAAGATTTCAATGTTGCATCAACTTCAACAAGGATCCTATAAAGCCACTATGAAAGAAGCAAGGCTAGTGTGGATGGTGCATCCATATTACTATTTTTGGTAAATAGAATGGCCATGGGGGTATGACACTTTCAATATATCGTAACCCCCCTAGATTTTGGGTACCTACCCCCTAGATGTGGCATAAATTTATAGTAATTTACAGCCAATTTGTAGCTCAATCTATTAGTTATTTGTAGCAAATTTGTAGCTCAAATCATGGCCAAAGACCTATAAAAGCCAAAACCCCACATCATTTCAAGGTTTCACCACTTTTTACAATTCTAAACTCTTGGTAATTACACACACTTTGCATTTTGAGCATTTAGTATTTTAGGCATTCAAGAGCTCTTACTTCCTAGTAGAAATGCAACTTCTTCTAGCGCTTTCCAGTGTAGAACCATTGTAGTCTTATTAACCCCCCCCCCCCCCCCCCCCCCCCC
>MNCI01011496.1:237323-248409 GCA_015680685.1 Gnetum montanum | reverse complement strand
CCCCCCCCCCCCCCCCCCCCCCCCCCTGCATCACCAACATTAGAATAGGAAAGTGTGAGATTCCCCCATCTCATCTCCTTCCTTCCTCCCTACCATACCTAGTGTAGAGGTAGCTAGAAGGCTAGTGTGGGTGAGGCTTGGTGTCAACATTCTCAGCTTTCTATTTCTAGCAAAGGGATGTATCCCCTCCCCGTCTAGCCCCCACTTACTACTTAAAGTGATTTTTTTTGGCCATTTTTCATCAGATTTAAACATTTTGACAATTCTCATTATTAGAATTTTCATTTTCTTTTTCTTTCCTTTACCTTTTTTAATAACCTTTCCCACCTTCACCAACATTGAAATAGAAAGGTATGAGATCCCTCCATTTCACACTGTCCATGCCACCCCCACCCCCACAACCTCTTTTCCCCTTGCAACACCCAATGTAGAAGGCAGCTAGGAAGCTAGCATTGGTAAAGTTTGTTACAGCCATTTCACCTTTCTATTTTTGGTAAAGGAATATAACCTCCCCTCCCCCCATTTACTATTTATAGTAAGCACTCCATTTTTAGTCATTTTTGCTTGTTATGATCATTTTCAAATTCCCCTTGCTAGAATTTACTCCTATTTTTACCTTTTATAGCCTACCTTAAGCCATTTTTAGCATGATATCCATGTCTCTCCCACAATTGACCAAGTTTTGTTACAACTATACTGACAATGGATCTGATCAATAGTACATAAGGGTCTATGACCCTACCATGATGGAATGTAGACAATCTTTGAGACATAGGAATCAAAATCCTAGGTTCTCAAGAATAAATAAAGAGCACTATAACTTCATTTATGATAAGATCCAAGCTAGCATGCTAATTCCATGAGTGGAAGTAGAGGCCAAGAGGGAATTTAAGCTCATTCATTGTAATGGAAAGGAGTATATTCCTTTCCCCTATGACCAAATATCCTTTAATGACATCTATACTAGCATCATAGCCCTCCTCATTGAGATTGACAAAGATAACTAGAAGGCCACATCTAATGGACAACCAAAGAAGGAAGATGAATTTGGGATAGATTCTAAGCCTAAGAAAATTTTGGGAGGACTCTTTTGACAAGGAAATCCCAAGGCTATAGTGCCCACCTCTAGCTTCTTTACCTCTTCCTCTGGACATGCCCCATCACCTTCAACCCCATCCTACCCAACCATGTTTGGGCTAATGTAAGTCATCATCATGCACTAAGCACAATTAGTGTCATAGACAACCACTTTTCATTTCTCCATGTCACTTGCTACTCAGCATAGGTTAGTAGGACTAACGTCAATGGTAGTTACTAATAACCTATTGGCCAATTAGATGGGGTCCACCATGCAGCCTCAACTAACCAAGGGGTCACATACCCCCTTTGTTCTATTTGTGCCCTAGATACTAACATAAACATCTTTTTCCTTGTTTGTCCCATAGACTACAACCATGACACAACCTCTTCCCTCTTTCTTATTACCAATAACGAGGTCACAAGTCTCAATACAAACATCACAACCATACATGCAAATCTCTTAGCTAACAAGGGGCACCATAGGGCTTGGATTAGGCCTTCCAAATGGTCCAAGACTTGATGGAGGACTTGAAGAGGGTCAAGGCCTCTACTTCCCAAAGTGTCAAGATCATGGATTTTTACCAGGACAATCTCATTAGTCCTATGACCCCACCCTTAACACTTCCTTCAAGTGTCCCTATCCCTCAATTCAACAAGTATAATGAAGAAGGTGATCCCAACGCTCACCTTATAACCTTCTGATCCGAGTTCTTGCTATTGAAACCATGGCCACACACCATAATGAGAATCTTTCCTATGTCCTTGACTAGGAAAGTGCTTGATTGGTACCATGCCCTATCCAAAGGATCCATATCCTCCCTTGAAGACCTCATATCCCAATTTGTTAACCACTTTAAGTACAACTTAAAGCCTAATACTATAGTTGACCAACTAATGAAGATCAAGCAGGGATCCCTTGAGCCAATGTATAAGTTCATCCAATAGTGGAATGATATGCTAAACAAGATACCATAACGTATAGATAAAATCCATCTTTTGGCTATATTCAAGGGGATGATCAATGATATCATTAAATCTAAGTTATACTATCTTGACCCATGAACACTTAGTCAAGTATTATCCTAGACCAACAACATAGAGGATGCCATGGACACCAATCATGATGACATACAAAAGTGAACACACATGAAGGAATAAGAAGAAGAATAAACAAAACAATGTGGCTATAGCAATAGTAACCAAAGAGGCCAAGATCACTAACCAAGGGCCATGGACCAACCTACCCAAAGCCCCTACTAATAATTGAGATAACTAGCTATTAACCTCTAGGACCACCACATCAACAACAACTAGACCTAACTTTCAAAGAAAGGATAGGTCTAAATATACTAGGCTACCCTTAAAACCATCTGAGCTATTAGACAAAATATTAAAAATTTGGTGCATTCAATATAAGTAAATGACCAAATCTTCTTGAAAGAAGCATGATAGGGTATGTAAGATAGCCAAAGACCCCACTAGAGAAATAAAATATGATCCATAGCTACATAAATTCTTTAACTTAGACCACTTTTTCCATTATCACCAACTACTTAGTCATGACATAGAATTTTGCCTTGTGTTGAAGGATGACTTAAAAAGGATAATAGATAGTGGAGAGCTAGTTCTAGATGCATCCAACCTTGTCCGAGCACAAAACCAATCAATGCAGGTACATAAAGACCCATTAAGTGTTAACAACTCTACAAACATTATATCAGCATTTAACAAAAATGATAATTAGATACCTACGAGAGAACCATTTCTGATTCAAGTACCCCCTTGCGATGAAAGGGCTTCTTTAGCTTCCACTAGCTCAAAATCCACCTTTCTTATGAGAGTACCACCATGAGTGCCTTTGAGGAAATCTTTTGTCATCAAGGTGCCCCAGCCCACTATAACCCAACCAACCATAGTCCAACCAATTGACATAACCATGAAAAAACCTTCAGTGGTGTCCAATGCTATAACCTCTTCCTCACAACCAATGACCAATAACCAAAAGGCTTCAACCAAGTAAAGGAAGAAGCATAAGAAAAAGCATGACAAAAAGGGTGACAAGCAAGCTGAGGCATGGAAGGAAGTGGATCCACTAAAGCCCACTCCCATATCATCTATGCCCATGGCATCCTCTACCTAGCCTGCCTCAACCAACAAGCCATATGAGGATCCCAAGACTCAAAATCAAAAGAAAGAGAAGAGATCTCCAATGGCAAAAATTGAAAGCTAAAGTTCACATTTTGGACACATGAAGGAAGTGAAGCACAACTAGGATGACAAGCCCATGGCCAACAATAAAAACTTCTTCAGTGTGATTCAATAGGTTAGACAATCCCTCAAATAGAAAAATACAACTTTGAGACTATAGAACAAAACATGACTTCTGCTACACATTATGAAGTGCTAGTCAAGCTATTGACTTCTATCCCCATTAGTAAGGATATTCCTACTAACAAGGAATCCATCCATGTTGTGATGGTTCATTCTTCATTGAGAAAAAAAATTAACATTGCTAGTGTTTAGTGATAGGGAGGTCAAGATCAACTCCTAAAATGTAAAAGTGACTAGGTATTCTCTTTTCATCACAATTTGGGTGGGATAGCTTAAGGTGCATTGGGTGCATGTAGACAATGGGGTTATAACAAACATCATCCCATGCACCATTGTTAAATGATTAGGCTTGACTAAGAAGATACAACACATATCAATAGCCACTTTCAAATCCTTCAATAGATCAAGGGTTACTATCAAGGGGTATATCTCCTTGGATTTTGTGGTAGGGGAACAATGCCCCACAACTGTGAATTTCTTAGTGATGGAGGAGACGCTAAGGTTTAACCTTATCCTAGGAAGACCTTGGTTGGCTCAGTTACAAGTTATGTCCTCACCCATCCACCAAGAGATTCACCTTCTTTACAAGGGAAGTCAGATCAACATTCATGGTGATGATGTAGTGTCCCTAGATATTAACAATGTGAATGTAGGGCAAGGGTCCAAAGTGGAGTTTTAAGAAGAAACTCCTAGCCATGAAATCTAGTGACCCAAGAGAGAGTAGAAAGCTAATGATGAGAATGATGAACAATAGGATGCATTATGGGATAAACTCTCTTTTAACATTGTCAGTGAAGGACATGGTGAATACAAACCTATGGAGAGTAGACCTTACATATTTCCTAATCTTTGAAAGATTAGGAAGATTCTGTACAAGTGAAGTACACCTTGACCTTTTTACCCCATGCTCTTATAACCATATAATGATATCCACTAATAGCCATGTAGCCTAACGTTTCCTTTTTGACTTGTTATGCCTTTTTTATGTACTTTATTTCACTCTTTTATGCATGTAGCCTAAGTTTTTACTTTCATTTACATTTTTATTCATTTATTAGAACATTTATTTTTCTTTATTTTTGCACATGTTTTAAAACTAGAAAACCCATAAAAATTTTAAAATAGAAAATCACCAAAAATATAAGTTTTCTTTTAACAAGGGCCCACCATGGCCTAAAACTAGCAAACCTACAACCTGATGAGGCCTTAAATTAGCACCCAAATTTGCTAAGACTTTAAACTAGTGCTACAATTTGCTAAGACTTTAAATTGATGCCATGATGAACTGGTGATAAACATGTGACCTACCATGGCTTAAAACTAGCAAGTGACCATTATCCTATGGTCATTCATAATCTCATAGTTTAAGAATTTTCAACATAGCCAACATATCCATCAATAGCATAACATTTCTTACAACATTTATAATGTTAAAACCTTAAAGCAATAATGCCATCAACAACACATATAGCCAAAACTAAAACTAAAACTTAAAATTCAAAATATTTTGAAATAATGTATATAGCCATGGCTACACTATGTGGCATAAATAATAGTACAATAAACCATAAGTATTAAAATGTCTAGCATTGGCCAATGTGGGCCACACAATGTCTAACCTAAAATAAAATAGATAAAAAATCATCAACAAAAGTCATCACATCACGCATCCAGTGGAGATAAGGGGGCATCTGGAGGGGGAGAAGATGGTGCATCATCACCTAAACCGCTAGGGCTACTAACATCATATAGTACCTATGACATAACAACATACAACCAATCAGTAACTAGCATACGAAGAACCATGGCATAGACAAATGAAAAACTAAAAGTTAAAACATAGAATATAAATGCCATTAGACCTTTTTAGGAATTTGGCTCTATAAACTCTTAGGGAAGATGGTGAAGGCTTGTATCCAAACCTTCAACAATTTGGTCTTTTGTCATGTTTTCCCAATCAATGTCCCCAAAATTAATGCATGTGAAGAAATTGGTCCTATCTACACCCATCCATGATGGTGGCTTTCATGAGAACATAGCCATAGAAACCTCATTTGTAGTTGTAGTGATCTGGGGAGTGGGAGATTCAACTACTATGAGAGTGCTTTACAAGAGGTTGAAAGAACTCTCAGCTTGAATGCTCTAGATAAATAGATTCCTATTCTATCATTCAGTCATCTTCCTCTTCAAACACTAAAGGTATGCCTCCCGATTAGCTTATAGTTCCGCTTAAGATCTGTTTGTGTCTTATCCCACTCCATTATCTAAGCACTATAATCCTTCCAATCATGTGCCTTTTGAGAGATCAAGTTCATTTGCATCTGCTACTCATGCAACTCCTAAGAGAGTGCAACTTGTCATCAATGATGCACCAATAGCAAGTCCATGTGATCTCCTTGGTTTGAAAGACCCCTAAGTTATCCACTTGGGCTTCCGTAAAGGCCTTACATTTTTCAAGATCCTAGATCAATCTAACTTGCCTCTTATTTTCCATTGTCAAGGCCACAACCTATTCCCATAGGTATTTTTTGGACCTTTGGGTCTCCCATGGAGCTTTTATGCATGAAACCACTAGATCAGTGGTAGTTTCATACAGATTCAAGGGGACATGCAAGGTGTTAGAAGGAAGCTAAGGCAAAGAGTAGAACTTGATGTCTTAGGCTAGGTTCCACTCAACTGATGGCACTAAAAATAATAAAAATATAATCACAAACATGATTTACAAACTAAGGTAGCCATAGCATAAGATATAACTCGTACAAAAACAACTAAGGCATAGAAAAACATAGTTCTTACTGATCTCAGGTGCAATCTAGTGTAACCAATTGATGATGTCCTTTCCCATTATGTGCATGAATTCTATCATTTCCAAGACCTCCATCCTGGTTTCATGTGAAACATGGATGTAGAGGCCTTTGTTAGTGGCTCAGAAACTATGATAAGCATAACAATCATTGGGCAAATAAGAACCAAGAAATTAAACATAAAACCATAGGCAATAACGAGTAAAGCATAGGCATACATGGATTCACATTCACATCCTCATCCTCATCATCATCATTGTTAGGAATGTTGATTAGAGGCTCCCTAGGAAATGGCTCACCAAAAAAAGGTGTCTAGATCATCCATATCTTATTGTAAGAGTGTCTCCTTTACATTCCTTTGTTCTTCCTCTACCATGGTATCTATACACCTTCACTTCTCCTCCTATACATGTCTATGTACCTTCTCTACTTACCTTTGCTCTTCTTCCATAGTAGCAACTTGGGTTGCTAAGTTCCACCATTGACCTATAGCCATAACCCATTAGACAAGTTTGCACGTGTAGCCATAGGACATGACATACCCAAAAGCATTATGAATGTAGTTAAAGCATACCTGTGACTTTTTGATCTAACCAAGAAATCTTAAAGATGATCCTTTTCTTGGAGGGTGGCTCTAATGCTAGTGGTGCTTCCTTCGCTAGCCAGTTAAACTAGCCTTGGCTACCCCATTAGCCTCAACATGCAACCTTCAAGCTCTTTGGATGTTCACCAAGAATGTAAGAGGCTCATCCCCCATGTTGTTAAGGAATTCATATCAACTAACACCACGGTTATTGGTGGTCATAGAAAACAAGTCTCCCATGTTCTCTAATGGGTTCTGATCCTGCATAGTTGGATAAACATGTTTTATTCAAGGCTTGAAAAGTTGTTTTGGATCTTGGTGCATCCATGATCCATTTCTCCTCACCACCAAGAATTCCATGAACCTCTTCAGATAGCCTACAAAAAATGCATAGTGCATGTGGACTATCATAGATAGATCCTCATGGAGTTTAAGGATTTCCTCATTGAGGCTAGTAGCTAAGGAAGTAGCCCAATTAAAATGAGTCCCCTCTATCAAGACCTTCTTGAAGGTCCTTCACTGCACTATACTAATTACCTTCTTTTGCGACAACAATTTAGGAAAGGCCTGAAACCTAAATAAGGGATAGGACTTTCTTGCATCAAGATTCATAAAGCCCTCAAAAGCAAGTCCAAAGTGGCTCTTTCTAGAACCAAACTACTTATTAACTTCCTTATAATGGCCAACCTCCTTCATTGGTTTGGTGAAAACTACTATCTCGTCATCAGGAACACCAAACAAGTCACAAAAGGTATCCTCATTGATGGCAATGATAATTGATGTGCCTCACACTATGGTATGAAATACATTGGCTCTTGTGTCAAAAGAGTTGATGACGTTCAACATCTCCATAGCAGGGGTGATAGGGATAGGCATCATAAATACCTTGAGTAAACTTGTAAGTGCAATGTTTATCTAGATGTTCTCAAACTCCTACTCCCTTAACCACTTCTGTGCTATCCCCACATTACCAGTCTTTAGGATGAGGGTATCCATAGAATGTTTGATGAGAAGTGACATTAGCCAAAGTGGAAGGACCTATAAGCCAAAAATAAATGCTTAGCATTAGTATAGCTACATTTAAACCATAGAATTTAAGACCTTAGATATAATATAGAAAATCATTCTTTTTCTCACCTTTCTTCTTCTTACTTGATGAATCTTGTGTGGGGCTTCCAATAATGATGCCCATATCTTTGATAGTCTTTGGGGCCACCCACTAGCTATGTGTTGTTTTGGTAGTCACACACTTCTTCTAAATAGGGTCAAATCTGGTAGGCTATTCATCAAAGTTCCCCTTTACCTATTTAAAAACAACATTTTTGATCTTGGGGCCTTTAATGAGCTTACTTAACATGGTGTGGGCTACCACCAAGATGTGATCATTCTTAATCAAGCCTTGATCATTGACCTTGTACTTTCAAGATATGTGTGAAACTAAGTTAGGAAATATAACCAAATTAAACAAAGCCAAAACATTAAAATCTATAATAGCCATGCTTATCCTTGTAATTAGTACACAATACGTGGAGGATTCTAGAATAGGAAGTGAACTCTTTACAACACCATCAAAGTATTATTGATGTTGTATCAAGAATACTTTGGCATCTTCCAAATGAGCACCAATGGTATCCTTTGTCTCTATCTTCTCTCCTACTACTTGAGTCTCTAAATCATCGGTTATGAATCGAACAACCAAACACATAGACCTAGGTAGCAAGGTCTCCACTATGGCCCTAGTCACTTCTATGGAAATGTGTGACCACATCATCATACTAAATTTCTATAGAAGGTAGGCAAGGAATTCCCTTACCCCTAGAAAAAACCATAGTAACCTCTTCTCCAAGTCCATGTTAGGGAAAGAGTTGTTGGCCTTAGGCTAGCTGATACAACATAAGGTGCCCACCAACTTAACTATAATGAGTATGAGCTTTAGTAGGACCCTGAAATAGGAAAACATAAGTATTGTTAGCACCATGCTTCAATGCTTACAATTTCATTATGAATTTCATAAAACACCTTAGTTAGCGATGAAATTAGCCCCTATAAAAAACTCTAAAATGTTTGTCAAAATTTGTTTAGAGATTCAACAACAACTAGTTTACAAATTTCATAGCCATTAAACCATTATAGCCAAAACATCATAGCCAAAATACTATAGCCCAAACATCATAGCCAAATTATGCCTTAGTCCAAACCATGCATTAATTTAGAAAAAGCATTAAAACCTTGAAAAAAATGTCCATAGTAAAAAGCCTACTTAAAAAAGAAAAAATTTATATTTCTCATGAAAACAACTTTAGAACATAGTTTGCGTCTTTAGCCATTCCCAAATGCATGGAGATTGGCAAGAGAAATCTCTAACTATGTCAATAACATCCATCTCCAAGGGTTAAATTGCTACAACCAAAATTAACCCTCATTAACATAGCCATAATTAAAAATTTGTTAAAAAATTACTCAAAACTCTAATTTTAGTGATTCCACCATTGAAGGAATCTTCAAATCACAAGCTTTTTAGCCATAGCTAGTACAACTAACAATACATAAAAAATTTTACATGAGCCATAACCAGATTTCCACAACCATAGCCATCAACATAACCCCCTTTTCACGTAGGGTTGGTAAAAAAATTCAAAAAAAATTTGTTTGAGCTCCAAACAAAGTGATTCCACCACTGTTTGAAACCTTAAATCAAGTCCTAGATACCATGGTTAAAAAATACTCAAATCCCATGTTGTTTGTTTGGAAAAAATTTGTAAACATGAATGAAAATTTGAAAAGATGGCACAATCTCTAATTACACAACCTAATTGAAATAGCCATAACTTCATCATTATGAATTCAAATAAAATGAGACCACAACCAATTTAAAGCTCAAACATAACCCTAAAAGCACATGACATTATATTTTTCCAAAATTCAGCCATTTTAAAAATCCAAAACTTTTCTTTCTTTTTCATCAAAAAAGCATTTAAAAAACACAAAACAAGTATGGATTACAACTAAAATGGTCAAAAAAAAATTAAGCCCACCAAAAAATGCAGCAAAATAGTGGGTGGTATTTTTTTAAAATTTAATTTTGATAATTCCTTTAGCCTAGATCTAAGAAAAATAGCTCCACTCCCAAGTTTTTCTAGGAAAAAGCACACAAAAAGTAAGCCTATTTTTCAAAATCAAATCTACCAAAGCTTGAACAAAAGAATGACCTTAGATCTACATAGAAATGGCCAAAATATGATGTAGTATTTCATTAAAATTCAATTACCTTAAGTCCTTTGGCATAGATCTAAATAAAATAGCCTCTTCCTTGCTAGGAAAACACAAAAGTGGCTAGGAAACTATAGGAAAAAGCCAAGAATGACATACGTTGGAACAAAGAAGGAAGACCCTTGGATGGAAACGGCCCTATGAAGATTGAAAATCTTCTTGGCTACCTCATATACTACTTGAATCTTGGGATTCTTGCTACTACCTCCACATTGTTTCACCATAGTTGCAAAAACATTGAAAAGGCTTGAAAACTGGGAAGGTTAAGACTTCTATGCTGGCTAGGAAAAGACCTAAGGCTTCAACACTAAAGATGGATTATTTTTGCTATACAAATCTCTACTAAGCCTATCCTCCAATGTGATAGGTGTTAGAATGATGATTTTTGATGAGCTTTTTGCAAGATTTGACAATAAAAACCTAAACCTAAACCTAAACGCTCCCACCCAAAGCCCTGTTACCAAGTTGGTGCCTTGGAACTACAAGTGCATTGAAGTTCATGTGGGGGAAGTATCCTCTACATTGGGAGTGGTAGGAAAGAAAAGCTTAGATCAAAATTTTGAATGTTTTATTTTTTCTAATGGGGACCCACCAACCACCATCCTAGTGTGATGGGTTTTAAGCTTACAAACCTCCTCTATGCTGGAGTATTTGACCATTAAAATCCATCAAACCCTCTTTGTAACTCAACCCCCTTACATCCATGTTTCCCAACATGGATGCATGCTTCTTACCTTCCATAACCATAAGATCTAACTCCCCTTTCCATTTTTGATAGCTGTCATTAACATGCATGGAATTTACACTTTGGTAATAAGCAACACCTCAACAAATCTTACTATTTTTGGCTTCCATGTTGAGGTAGTACTCCTAAATGAGGAGCTCAATGTGGAGCCATGGAGTGATACCCATTATTGAGGTATCACTCCTCAATGAGGAGCCAAATGTGGAGCCATGGAGTGATACCCATTATTGAGGTAGCACTCCTCAATGAAGAGCCCAATGTGGAGCCATGGAG
>MNCI01011496.1:222627-237159 GCA_015680685.1 Gnetum montanum | reverse complement strand
TATTTCCCCCCCCCCCCCCCTCCCCTAGTGCCCATCACACCCAAATATGACCCCCAAAGTGGACCCACATAACCTAAAACCCATCTATTCATATCTAGTGCTTCAAAACCTTGGAAAACCTAGTCAAAAATGATCAAAACTTTTGGATTTAGTTCTTCCACACTAAGGGATGCTCACTCCATGTTGGCCAATGTGGATCCAACATGGATGGATTACAAAGACCTAAAATCATAAAATTTGATAGCCTATTTACCATATTTTGACCTAAATACTTCATTAAAGCCTCTAATAGCCTATTTCTACATTGAAACAAGTTCACTTTTAATCTTAAATCTTTTTCCACCTTGGTAAGTCCTCCTCCATGCTACCCAGCATGGAGCTAGTGTGAAGACTTAGGGGGGTATGAACTAAAATCCTTCTTTAGGTCCTAAGTGATCATAAATTTCACCTTAATACCCATTTTCTTCCCCATGACCTCTAATAGTTAGTAACCTTTAAAATTTGAGTCAATTTTGATGTCCTAATCCTATTCCATGCTAAACACCCCTTCTTATACATTGGCCAACATGGAGCCAACATGGATGCTCTAGGGAATGCCATAAAACTCATTTCTATGACTCAAAATAGCCCTACAAGCTACCCTAATGACCTTTGGACCTTGTTGAAATATTCAAATGCCTTGAAACTTGTCAAAATGTCAAAAAATTATCATCCCCTCCCTTCCATGCTGGGGCCACCCTACCCAACATGGAGGAAAGGGGAATAGCTTCATGCACATCAAGGAGCCTCAAAGCCAAGTGATTTCAAGGCCAAATTTTATCTCTCGATCTCTACAAACACTAGTAGCTTTAAAACCCTATTGAAACCTACTAAAAGTGATCCAAAACCTATTGATCTTCCAAATTGGGAAGACCCTCTTCCACATTGGCCAGTGTGGATGGAGGGAAGGATGACCAAAAATATTAATATTTGCCTCCAAATTGACTTTTATTGACAACCCAACCTTCCCAGACACTTTGGTACCTAAAACTTGCTAGAAATGATCATTTTCCTTGCATTTCATGGCCTGCATACCAAGCATCCTTGTCTTCCATGTTGGCTAGCTTAGAGCCAACATGGATGTAGATTGGAAGGTTTATGAAAGATCATAGATGCACCAAAATATCATGAAAATGCATTATACCTAGCCTAAAACCTTGCTAGCACTTCTGTAAGTCATCAAACTTTCTTTAAATGATCAAATATTATCAAAAATCAATCCCTTAAAGTCTTCCTAGCTAGTTCCATGTTGGCCAATGTGGAACCAAGGGAGTACACCAAAAGACCATTGGAAAACCCTTGAAATTGATCAATTTTGACCTTAGGCCTTGATAATCAACCCAAAAAACATTGGAACTATACATGCATATCCAAAATTAACCTAAAATAGCCAAAAACTTACCTCCTCTAGTCTTCCTATCTAGTTCCACACTAGCTAGTAAGAAGCCAATATGGAGACCAAGATGGGGACTTATTTAGGGCTCATAAACAACTTATAATGATATCAAATGACTTTGAATGCACCTTAGAACCCTCTCAAAACCCTCTAAAGCCTTCAAACCTTAAGAAATGGATCAAACATAGCCAAAATTTGATCCCTTTTGATCTTCCTAACTGGTTACATGTTAGCTCAAGTTCCATGCTGGCTCAAGAGCTAGCATGAAACCAAGGGGATAAGTCATAAAACCACTAAAATTCCTTTAAAATGATAAATTTTGATCCTAAACCTTAGCCCCTGATAGCAAAAACCTTGGCAACACACATGCATGGTCTATTGTTATCAAAATTGATATAAATCTAAGATTTATGGTTCTTCCACACTAGGATCCCCTTCTTTCATGTTGACTAGCATGGAGCTAACATGAAAGAGTTGCCTTTTCCCCTTAGACAACAAATCAACACTCTAGGAGACAAAGAACCTACATCAAGAAAACCTAAGACCTCATAGCCTTAAGATAGCACTCATTTGACCTTGTTTTAACCCTCAAAACTCATCAACCTCCATCCTCCATGCTAGCACAACCCTTGAAGCATAGAACAAAGGGTGGTATAACCTTAAACAACCTTCAAATATGATCAAAATTAACCAAAAACCTAGAAAATCAATGTCTACAACCCTAGGAGCCTAGAAACTTGATTGATTTATATCTTGGACCTTTTCAAAAGCAAAAAGTAAGAGCATTCCCTTTGCTACATGTTAGGTACATGTTGGATAGCATGAAGACTACTTTAGACTTGATTTAACTCTTAGAAACCTACTCAAATGAGGCCAAAATGCAACTAGGAGATGCATAACTGCTAGATCTTGGTTCTAACTACCCATGCAACCTTGTTTGAACCTATTTTGGCTCAATTTTGCATCATCCATGCCAAAGCCCCTCCTCTCTACACTGGCTAGTGTAAAGCCAAGAGGGTATGACTTTGAGACCTACTTTTTTATCCTTTCTAATCTCTAAAGTACCCAATTTTGATAGATCTAGTCCTACATTGCCTTAGGAAGGCCTTGGAACCTTGATTTTGATCCTATGGATGCCATAAAACATATCTTCCCTAATTTCCACACTAGAACCACCCTATCTAGTGTGGATCTAGTGTGGAAGATGTTTTTAGACTCTAAGAAAAAGTTCAAGGATTGAAATTAATGTCAAAACTAGTCCATTCCCTTCCCTAGTCAACTATGCTGATATACAAGCCACCAGGAGACAAAAACTAATCCAAATAAGCCTAGAAAACTATCTAGATGTTTCATCAACACTAGGAGCCACCTCTTACATGTTGGCTAGCATAGAAACAAGGGGGTCCATCGTGGAAACCTTAAAACCCTTGATTTTTAAACTCCAAACAACCAAAAAATAGCTCTAATTAATGTCCAAACTAGTTTATGACCCTTGTAGCCTCAAACCATGGCCTACTAAGGAATAAAACTAGCAAAATATAATCCTCTTTGACCTATATTAGCCAAGTTTCACCATATGTAGCCTATTTTTCTTGATTTGGCCTTATTACATGATGTTTCAACTTGTCTTTGGCCTTGTGTTGCATTGTTGACCTTTTTGACCTAGTATGGCCTTTACATAACCTTATATTTTCTTTATTTTCCTTATTATAGCCTTATTTTCCTCTATTTAGCCTTTTATTGGTATCAAATAGTGGGGTTTCACCTTCCCTTACCATCATTTGGCACCATGTGACCATGAACCACTAAGGCCTTAAACTAGCATCATAGTCTGCTAAGACTCTAAATTGGCATCATGGCCCACTAAGACCTAAAACTAGCAACCTTGTGACCTATTGTAACATTTTTTTGACCTTTCTTTAGCCTTTATTCCACTACATTTACTTATCTCTACCTTTTTTCATAACCTTATATGACCCCATTTGCATTTTGTTTGGCATTATAGTAGCATATTTTTGCATAATTTCATAGCCTTTTAGCATTATTTATTCATCTTTATCCAATTTCCACTTAATGTGCTTATGGTTAACATGAAAGATTGAAGTATAAGTACCTAGGAGCATATCAATCTACCTTTGAGCCTAAGTTAACCTCATAGTGATATTTAATGATATATCGACCCTAATTGTCTAGATCTTGAGCCTAAGGGTCTTGTTGACTACGTAGCCTTGATAGAAAAACCTCTAGAATGGCCTAAAAACCTAGTCAAAACCCTTGATATGGAGGTGAGAGACATAACTGAAGATCCTCTAATTGAAATTCCTATCACAACAGATAGTGTAAGGAGAAAACACTTAAACTAAGTTTCTCACTAGAACCTCAATAGACTCAAGACATCACCAAGGTCCTACAAGGCAACATTAAGTCATTTACTTCATCATATGAGGATATGCCAAATCTAGACCCATATTTAATCTAGCATGACATCATAATTGACCATATAATTCAACCAATTAAACAAAAATTACACAAGATGAGACCTAATTTGGCCTTAGTAGTTTGTGATGAGATCTCAAAACTCTACCAAGCAAGTTTCATTCGAGTTGTTTACTAGGTAGACTGGGTGTCTAACATAGTAATAGTTCCAAAGAAAAATAGGAGTATTCATATTTGCATAGATTTCTGAGACTTAAATAAAGCAACTATTAAGGATAACTTCCCTTTGCCTAGTATTGATCAACTTATTAATACTACGGCCAAACATGCCTTATTGTCCTTTATGAACAAATTCTTAGGATAAAACCAGATTAGGATTAACCCAAAACATCAACTTAGCATGACATTCATGATCCCTTGGGGTACCTTATGCTATACTATGATGCCCTTTAGCCTTAAGATCATAGGAGCAACCTATAAATAAGCCATGACCTATATCTTTAGTGATTACATGTTAGGTTTGCTTAATGATTACGTAGATGATATAATCATTAAGTCCAAACTAGCTAATGACCTAGACCTTGTTCTTAAATGATGCCTCAAGTATGAGCTTAGGCTCAATCCCAATAAGTATGTCTTCGATGTCAAGACCTGTAAGATGTTGGGCTTTGTATTATCTAAAGTAGGGATACATGTCAATCCTAATAAGGTGAAGGCTATATCCAAAATAGCACCACTTACCAACCTTAAGGGACTTCAAGGATTACAAGGTAGATTACAATTTATTTGTAGTTTTATTGCTAGACTTACAAATAAGTTACATTCCATGAAACACTTACTTAAGAAATGGGTTCACTATGAGTGAATTGCTCAATGCCAAGAGGCCTTTGAGAACCTTAAGCAATAGTTGGTACAACTGCTGACACTCTATTCTCAATAAGATGGTAGATTGTCTTACATCTACCTTACCATCTTTAACATGTCCATTGCCTCTCTACTCTAGTAGAAATGTGATGATGGAGAAAAAATGCCAGTATACTACCTTAATCATGCATTAGTTGTCCATGACACCTGATACACTTAAGTGGATAAGTATTATCTAGCACTAGTCTTCTCAATGAAGAAGTGGAGACACTACCTCTTCAAAAGCAAAGTCAACATCATTTGAAAAGATAATGTGCTTAGAGCCATAATGACCAACATCTATGAGAGTAGTTGTATAGCCCAATGGAAATCCATAACCATGGAGTTTGACCTTCATTACATCTCTCAATCCTCAATTAAAGGTCAAGCTATAGCATTACAACTCACTGCATCACCTATTGATGACTAAACAGCCATAGATCTTGAGTTTCTTAATGAGCACATTAGCACTGTTAGCCAAGTACTCGAGGGTTATGAGGCAGTCATGCACTTTGATGAAGCTTCAACTACCCATGGGGCTAGTGCCGCTATCATCATAACATTCCCATCTGATGAAATCTAACCCTTTGCCTATTGTTTTGAATTTTCATATACCAACAACATAGTAAAGTATGAGGGTTTTATCATAGGGATGATGGTAGCTTGTGACCCAAAAATCAAGTGATTAATAATTAAAGGCAATTCCCAACTTGTGGTTAACTAAGTGACCGAGGTCTATGCATGTAAAGCCAAATATTTACAACCTTAAGATGACCTAGGAAATCAATTGTTACAATAATTTATAGATGTTGATATCCAAGACATACCCCAAAATGAGAATTCCATAGCCAATGCAATTACAACATTAGCACTCAGTGTGATTCCAAATGTAATTTTTAAGTTACCCACCTTAATTATGGATTGTACTATTCCCATCACGTAAAGCACTAAGAATACCTCTATGGTCATAGTTCATACTACTCCCACCAAGGAATGGTATGGCAATATCAAATTTTACCTTATGCATGTTAACTCCTCATAAGGCATAACTACTACTCAAAAGATTATGTAAATGCTTAAAGCAATATGTCATAGTAGGCAATAACACATTATGTCAACAATCCTATGATGGAATATTGCTAAAGTACTTGGTTAAAATTGAAGCTAGAATAGTCCTAGAGTAGGTTCACGAGGGTGTTTGTGGAGGAGATATAGGACCTAGATCTATGGCTACTAAGATTAGATGGTTAGGCTATTACTGGATTTATATGAAAAATGACTATCTCTATAAGGTTAAGCACTATGACACGTGCCAACAGCATAACAACCTTATACATGTATCATCGACTGAGCTACACACCACTTAGATAACATGGTCATTTCAATGATGGGGATTGGATATCATTGGACCTATAACACCTAAGTCTTTCACAAGGCATAGCTTCATCATCACTACAACTAAATACTTTACTAAGTGGGTTGAAGCTATTTCCCTAAAGAAGACTATGTCTGAATAAGTCTATAAATTCATCCTAAATAACATTGTAGCCTTTTTTGGCATACCCATGACCATAGTTATAGACAATGGACCAAACTTTAGTAGCTAAGAAATAAAGGATTTTTGTCATGACCTAGGAATTAAGCATTCTTTCTTGTCACCTTATTACCCTCTAGCTAATGGACAAAAAAAAGCAAGTAACAAGGTCATCATCAATTTTCTCAAGAAGATAATCAATAATAGTAAGAATAGATGGCATGAGCAGCTTGTCCATGCACTTTGGGCCTATTGTACAACTTACTGTATGGCAACTAGCGTAACACCTTATAGATTGGTATATGATTTTGAAGTTGTTTTACCTCTTGAATTGCATGTACCATCACTTTGATAGCCCTAACCAACTTCATCAATAACAAGAAGAGTAAGGAGTTGCAAACAGTGGACCTAGATTCAGTGGAGGAAAAATGTATGCAAGTTCTTACTTACATTGAGCACTATCAAGAGAGGAAAAAATGGTAGCACCACCACAACTTGACCAAGCATAAGATCAAGGAAGGTGACTTGGTCCTCAAACCCATCTATGAGCATGTAGCTAAATTCTCAACCAATTGGAAAGGACCCTTCCTTGTCACCAAAGCCTATGGTAATGGAGCATTCAGGATCATGGACATGGATGGGAATGAGTTGGTCAATCCAGTCAATCATTTCTATCTAAATCCTTATTACATGTGACCTACATGTAACCTACAACAACCATGACATCAATGATCATCAACAAGCAAGCTTGCTTCACCATGACTTACCGAGAACTTAAATCAACAATATGATCTACTAAGATCTTAAACTAGCAATATGGTCTGCTATGACCTTAAACTAACACAATGGCTTGCCAAGGCCTTAAACTAGCATCATGGACTACCATAGCCTTAAACTAGTAATTTTGGTAACCTCGGTAGCTTGGTTTTATCATTCTATGTGGCCTATATGCATTGTAATGTTATGACATGTTCTATTTGCTTGGTTTTCTTAACCTCTTGGAGTTTTGTTTGTAGGATGAAGCCTAGAGCCATCACAAAGGTACAACTTATTATAGTAGCAACTCACCACATGACCTCGATGTGCAAAATCTAGTGAGTTTGTCCTACTATGTCAAGAGCGCTTGTGCCATTATACTTCATCTAACATAACTCTTTGAGCCCATCCCTATAACCTCATTATAGCCTTCCATACCTTGGAAAATAATGTTAACCTATGTTTACCACTCATGAACTATAGCCATATTATATCTCTTCATCATGCTCCATCCTTAAGTCCACTTGAATATAATGTAGCTCAATCAGTGGGAAAATAATTAAGTCCATCGAACACAACTACTTTGATGGGATAACCCCCCAAGTCTGTTGAGTGTAACACAACTCATTCAATGGGAAAATTATATCAAACTAGCCCTGGCAATGAAACCTAATGAATGTTTCACCCAACAAAAAAAATAAGAAGAGGGAGATAAATTTCCAAGAAGTTGAAAGGCCAATGAAGCCTCAAAGCCCAATGGCTAGAGCAACTGTGGAGCAAAGTAATTATATCCTCAAACACATTTTCTAAGTGACCAACACTTCAAAACATGTCAATGTCATGCTATAACCATGATGACAACACTTGGAGTGCATTGTTAACCTCCATAACCATCTTCCTATTAGCCATTACCACCATCTCATCATAGCCTTATCCTATCATCACAAGCACTCTTTGGCATGGTTTAACATGACTAGATCAAGCACAGAGAGGGAACATCGATGGTGGACCTATAGTGGTGTTTTTTATTCTTTGTTAGTGCCTCTTAGATCAATTGCCCAAATACCAACAAAGAGGGGCCAATGAAACACCACCAAATTTGCATGTTGTAACCTTTGTCATGCCATCCCATGAAACCCAAAGCTAAACTTCATTATAAATGTGAAGCTTGTAATCCATAAGAGGCAATATCACATATTTCATACTTTTGAAGCTGAAAAAGGCCTCATGATTGGCCAAATTCTCATTTTCCAAGTGAAAAGAGTCATCTAGTATCTATATTTATGCTTGGAAGGTCAAAAATGCCTTTTGGGATGCCAAAAATGGCAATTTGATGTATTTTCTAGGGGGTATGCACTTTTCTACATTGGAAAACTCCTGTAGGGGGTAACTCTCATCTACCCCTAGCATGGAGGGATGTGGGCCACCTGCTCCTAATGTAAAGGCATCAAAACCAATGTGGAGGAGTGCAAGGGGTTGGATCTCACCTAACCCTAGCATAGAAGGGAGGTAACTCAACTTGGAGGGGTTCGACCTTCATCCCTAATGTTAATTTCTTACCCCTCACCCCCAACATTGACACCTCCTCCCTAGCATAGAAGTAACATGGCCAACATTTCAGCATTGCATCAACTTCAGTAAAGACCCTACAAAGCCAACATGGAAGGAGTAATACCAATGTAGAAGGTGCAACCCCATTACCTTTTTTTGTAAACAGAATGGCCATGAGGGTATGATACTTTCCATACATGGTATCCCTCCATATTTTGGGTACCTGCCTTCTTGGACATGGTAGAAATTTGCAACAATTTTCAGCCAATTTGCAACCAAATTTTTCAGCTGTTCATAGCAAATTTGTAGTCCAAATTATGGCCAAAGACCTATAAAAATCAAACCCCACACCATTTTAGGCTTCCACCACTTTTTTCAATTCCACACTCTTGGCAATTGCACACACTTTGGATTTTGAGCATTTGGCATTTAGGGCATTCAAGAGCTCTTGATTTCTAGTAGAAACACAGCTTCTTAGGACCTGCTAGCATAGAACCATTGTAGCCTTGCTACCCCTATTTCTCTTCCTTCTGCCCCCACGCCCACACCCCCTCCCCCTTACCCCCACCCCCCTTTTGGATTTGTGAGCCTGGAGTGTCAACACTGCCCCCTCTAGGATTCCTAAATTCTAGCATGGAACATTTTGATAGCCTCAATCCTTCACATTTTCCAACCCTAGTAGTGACCAACATTGCAAATTTTGAATAGCAGCAAATGAGGCTTGAAAACATCAAGAGTGGCTAAGCATTCAAAAACTGTGGAGCAAATTCTATCTTCTTCAACTGGCTTGGAACCATGCCTAAGTGAACCCCACTTTGCTCCTATGAGCACTTTTATACACATTTTTGAACTCATTCTACATTCAATTAAATAAGTTTATAGTTTCATTTTGTGTGCAATTTCTATTTTTTTGGGTTTTCATATTTGTAATTTTTCATAATTTTTTTACAACCCCATTTTGCACATCCCAACNTAAATTCTAGCATGGAACATTTTGATAGCCTCAATCCTTCACATTTCCCAATCCTAGTAGTGACCAACATTGTAAATTTTGAATAGCAGCAAAGGAGGCTTGAAAACATCAAGAGTGGCTAAGCATTTAGACTATGGAGCAAATTCTATCTTTTTCAACTAACTTGGAACCATGCCTAAGGGAACCCCACTTTGCTCCTACGAGCACTTTTATACACATTTTTGAACTCATTCTACATTCAATTAAATAAGTTTATAGTTTCATTTTGTGTGCAATTTCTATTTTTCTGGCTTTTCATATTTTTTTTACAACCCCATTTTGCACATCCCAACACACCCACGCTGCCCCACCCCCACAAACCACCTTCCCATCCTACCCCACACCCACCCCCGCCCCCTCCCTACTCTCCCCCCTCCCCGACCTAAGTCCCTAGGTGATCTACCATACTATCTAGGGTATCTTGAATCCCATTTTTCTTGGAGGCCCTAGGGATTCAAGGTTGAGGCTATTCCAGCTAAGATTTTTGGTTTTCTAGCAACTGAATTTTTCAATCAAAACAACTATTATTTCATTACTTTAGCTCTATTTTTCTTATTTTTTTCTATTACCTTTACTAGCTGGGAATCCTCTCTTTCTACCTATTTTAAGTACATCATCATTTAATTGATTACAATAATTACAAAAATTCAACAAAAAAGTTCAAACTCTCAAGTTGACTATGCTTTAATTACATACACTAATAATATTTTACCTACTTTTGTTAGGCTTTTTGTTGGCATTCAAATTACCACCACTATTATTCTATAAGAAGTTGAGAAGGGCCTAAGGAAATTGTATCTATAATTGATTTGATATGCTCCCAAACTCTCACTTCCATCAACTTTGTTCTTAGTCCTTATGGATGCTACTTTTAGTCACTAAAAAAATCTATGATTAATGATTTACAACCAATCTTTAATACCATAATGTCACACATTATCAAAATTAATCATAATATTGAAAATTTTTAACAAATTCCCATTAGGACATGAAGTGAAACATCATACATCACTAATTATTACTTGATCATCATCTAGAATTACATTGTCAAGCTACATCAAAAATACTTCATACATTATTATAAATACATCCAAGATAACATAAGTGATTACATCAAAACAAGCATAGATCAGTATAGAATGAATTACCAACTTATGCCCTTAAGCAAAATGCATAAAAAATCATGGAAACATCATGGAATTAATCCTAAATAAAAGAAACTTATTGAAAAATTAATCTTAAAACAAAGGAATACATCTCAAATCTTATCCTAAATCTAAGATACACTCCACAAACTAGGATACTTGCTCATCCAAGATCTTTTTTACATCACAAGCTTCATCCTCAATCATCCATAAAATCAATAATTGTTGTGGTTGTGCATACAAAAAATTCTTTATAGTATTAAAAATAATTAATACCATATAAATTATCACCAAATCATTGCTAGAAATCTTGTTGTTCTAATAAGTCATAACCACTAAATCATAATATAATTCATGTTAAAACAAACCATAGTCCATGGTAACTTGCTAATACCTAACTATGGCTATTAGTCCCAAAAAAAATATATTAAAAATAAAAAATCATATTTAGAGTACAAAAGTAGAAAAGTATATGAGAAACTTTTAAACAAAAAAAAGGAAAGGCCCAATGATTTTAGGAACGCCTTTTTAGGTTTTCATCAATACAACCAATCCTAAAATACCTCTCCTATAGGATAGACAAATGATTGAAATTTTCCCTTATTTAGAAGCACCCAATTGGCCTTTTACTTCTTACCAAAAAAGAAAGCTACAAAGAGAAACATTTAAAGATTTAGCCAAAGCATCAACTACTGAATGATGTCAGCTTACACTAATAAAGAAAGAAAATTAGTTGAAGAATCTATTTAAAAAACCACATTACATCAAAACTTCTAGATGGCATAAAGAATAAGAGGATGAAAGTGTAACACCCTCCTTCCTACCCTTATAATGAAGAGCATTACATGTAGTAAAATGAATAACAAAGGTTGATCATGGTAGAGTAATGAAATCATTTCATTCTAACACAATGAAAGGAAGTATGGTTAAGCCATGACCAAGAGGAAGAAGAGATTAAAAAACAAGATAATGAAAAAAATTTATATCTTTTAATGTTAAGATGAATATATATACTAATAATTTAAATTATAAGCATCCACTAAAAGAAATCTTACATCAATGACATTTTAAATTATATAATTATCTTATCCAAAATATCTTACATAAGAAATATTTACATCTTACATAAAGAAATATGATAAGTTCTTGTTCATAATCCATACAACTATACTATAAAAGACCAAAAACATGAATCAAATTAATATACATCTACTTATGAAATAGAAATTATAATTCCAAATAACATATAATTTCATCTTGTATTAGGAGCATCTTCTAGGTACCACATGTACTCCATGCTCTTCCTAGCCCAAAGTACCTACAGGTTTATTTTTTGATATTCCACTTGGATCTAGCTTCTATTGAACGTATTTCTAACATGTCAAAACTTTAGAACTAGATCTCTAACCAATACCGAGATATAACCTCAAATCTAGACCCTACTAAAATTACTGTGATTCAATATAGCATTAAAAGAATGACCTACAACACCTCATCTACCATGAATTTCTATCTATAGCTTCCATGAAAGCTATAGCTAATTTCATGAGAAATCTAGCAATATGTATATTGTAGTTAGATTCAAAGTATAGATAGAGATATGATTATTCTATTGAGCATTATACAAATCATCTTGAACCCTCCAAAATGCAAGATTCATAGAAAGTACATTAAATTAAGAAAAATAATAAATCCACCACTAAAACTCTAGATCTAGAACATTACAACATAACACATTGTAAATATACTATATCTACAAAATTTTATATCAATTAAAATAAAACCCAACCCCAATTTATGAAAAACTTGGTAAACTAAAACAACCATGAAAAGGGGGCCAAGATTACTCACCTAAAATGTTGCTAGCTTCTATCACCTGAGTCTTCCCATGTGCTCCTCACAATCCTCCAACCCAAGAGCTAAGAGACCAAGAATTTTTTGGGTTAAGGGAATGTGTTTTATTTAAAGGCTTCTTCCCTACTCCATATACCCCCAACCCATGTAACCTAGCTACCCTTTCACATCTACCTCCAAGACTCATGTGACTCATCTACCTTTATCACCCTATAATCTAAGAAATAAATAATTTAAAATTAAAATTACAAATTACATGGATAAATAACATGTCATGCCATCATAGCCATCATAATCATACCATGCCCATGCCAAAGCCTTCATGAGAACCTGCCACAACTCATTCACTCGATTAGTGCACACCAATGATAGGTAAAAATCATTAATCATGCATAATGATTAATGAGTGGCAAGGTAGCACTACACTCAACCATACGAATATGAGCGTAACATGCATGATCCAGTCAAACTCCACAGACTAAGTGCCTACATACCTCATGGAACACTTAAGGTTAATTATTCATTATCTTCCTAGACTTACTTGTATTTGTCACGGTGTATGGTTAAGTAAGTCCGAGGTATATGATTTTTATGTCCTTTCGATTTTATCTCCTATGCTACTAAGGTGAAAGGTAAAGAGACTAATTGACTAACTCTCACTAACTAACTAAGTCTTAATTAACCTAGCGTCAGCATCTGTTCCCACTTACCGTTCACACCCTGAACCGATGCAACCTTGGTTACCAAACGCTAAGCGTTGCTGGGATCACCAAGCGTAACGCACGTGCTCGAAGCGGTCGTACTGAGGCACTTAACTAGGAGAGAAGGGTTGAGAGAGTTTAATGACTAATAAATAATTAAATGGTAAACAAAAAATAACAATAAATAAAATCCTAATTAGCCTATTCCATGCACTACAAGGTTTATCTAAGAAGTTTTCCTTTATTGTCGTACACAAACTTGTGTTCAGGTACAATGTTTGCTCGAATAAAGATCCGTTCACTTTGGACATGGAAAATATTCTATCTCTGGAGGGATCAAACTACCAAAGTTTCTCTACGGTATAGGCCTAGAATGGAAAACAAGGGAGAGCCACCTCTTATTTATAGACTTTGCGACGCACCGCGATATCGCGTACGCGATATTGTTGGGGATGCAATATCGCGGCAGACGTGATACCGCATACACGATATCGTGGCCCATGCAATATCGCATCCCATCATACCCCCATGACTGAATAAAAACTCATCCTCGAGTTCCTTACAAAATATTAGGATGGTATGGGATTATTAACTCAAATGGAACTAATGGGATGACATGTGAACAGTTCATCATTATAAGACAAGACAAAACTAGTGTTCATGACAACAAGAGTGAACACCTTATTACATTGACATCAAGCCTCATTTGGCAGCTGAGAAAGAGAGAGAGAAAGAAGTGTTGCTATTGCCAACACCAAGATTGCACCTTTCGTTGTCCATCTGTAAGCACGCTATCCATATGGTTCTTTGCATAGCTACTTCAGCACTACTCCATTCCAAGTGTTTTTTCCAGATCCCATCTGTTGTTGTATGATTGCCATTTGCACACACAACACAATCTTATATTAGCAAGGGTAAATGAATTTCAATGTAGCTGATACCTTGCTATGGTGAAAGGTTCGTTGGCTTAGGTTGTGGTATGGCTAATTTCAGATCTGGAGATATAATATTGGTGACTACCGAAGGTGTAGGGGTTAGGAGAAAATCAAAAAAATTGGGCCCTATACCCCCATGACTAATCGCGAACCTCCAGTAGCGATAGAATGGAGAAAAAAAAAGAACAAAAAAGATAGAGAAAAAGAGACAGCGATAACATCGATGAAATGGATGTTAAGATGGAAATGAACAAAATAAAATAGATTGCA
>MNCI01011496.1:197533-208994 GCA_015680685.1 Gnetum montanum | reverse complement strand
ACACACAACGAAATTGTTACATTTACACAACCACACGCCGCAACAGCACACACACATACTCACATTAACTACTAAGTTTATTTGGAGGTATCTGGGCCTTGGTGTTGCCAGAGACTAACAGGCACCTAAATCCTGTTCGAGGACACTCGTTGGCGGTCGCATCCCAAACGGTCGCCAACAATGTTACATCCAGATTTCATACAAAAATATTGTGTTCAATCACAGTGGCAAAACTCCCAGTCGTGAGGGAGGCCACCCTCAAACTAGTCACACCCTTCATATCATCCAAGCCCATGCAATTATCAGGTTCAGCATCCTGTTTCCCCAACTAGGTCAACAACCTCTATCTCGTCACATTATTATCATTCTCCTAAATACTATCAACCCATATCCTATCCAACACAATCACCACCTCATGTGCCTTTCATTTCTCCTCAAATTCAATATTCTCATCCTTCTACATCACCACTAATTATGCTAGAAGGTTTTGCACCATAGCACCAAGCCACGAACATCACTTGCACTGCTACTGTCAATAGCAGTGGAGGTCCTCCACAAGACCAAAAGCATCCTTTCTTTAGACATAACCATAGGAAGGAACTGCACAATTCTAAAACCATTACATCCTCCAACTCAGCACAATTTCAACACTATGGTGCATCTTTCTCCTCAAATACAATGCCTCATGTTACCTTATCAAGGCCACCGATCAAAACTCCAACAACTATGGGGCCCAATGAATATAGCCATGTAGGGAGACATACCAATCCTTGCATACCATCTTACATTCAGAGGTGTCATAGTGGGTCAACTCCTTATCAGTTAACCACAACTTATCACTTACCCCACTATTTCAACATTAATCAAGTGTGTGAACCCTAATTTGGGCACATTCCAACCACTGCATCAAAAGACACCCAATGGGTTGGATATGACCGGGTCCCAATATTTCCAACATGCATGGATCCTAACCTTCCATTTATTAATTCTTGCTATGATCAAAATTTTAGTTATGGGGGATATCCCCCATTCTAACAAATAGAATTAATAAATGTTTTTCCTTTTCTTTAATTTGACAGTTTTTTTTTTTTAGTTTTTCATCTTTCAATTTGTTGTTTTATCTTTTATTTTTTATTTTATCTTTTTATGAGAAATCTCATCTATGAATAAAGTACTCATGTGACTCGTTGGTTGAGGTGTTGTTCTTTGCTATCAAGTCTTGAGTACCTAATTATTTGGACAGTGAGCCCATCACATCCACCCACCCATTCTATTAATAACAGGTTCTACTCTGGGTACAATGATATTCTTGTCATCATGAAAACTTAAAACTAATTTTGTGCTCATTATATCCAAAGCAAAGAAGGATGGACCAAGAGGAAATGGCTAGGGTGTGACATCAAGGGGACTTGTGGATTCTCTTTGGTGACATCTATAGGAGTTACCATGCAGCCTGGGTGTACTAAGATCCTTGTAGATCTAACAAAAAATGGAAGTAAGAGTAATAAAGGCACTCACTCAAAAAAACCAATGCTATTCTAGGGGGTTCCACTGGAAAGACATGCACCCATGCTTGAAGGTAGGAGGCTTCTCTAGATTACACACCAAAAAAAAGAGAAAGAGAAGAGAAAGCATGCCAAAGTGGCCAAAAAAAAGTATGCTGCAAAGAAATTTCAAATCACTCCTCCCTTGAACAAAATGCCAAGTGATCATACACCTTGTTGTCATGGTACTCTTATGGTTGTCCATCATGGAACGAAACAATGCGATGTCACTAATCAAAGGAATGGACTTGGTCTTGATTTTGGAGCAACGGGTTAATGACACATTAATCATGCCCTACATTCAAGATTCATTGTGCCCTGGGTAAGTCACCTCACGTCCTGATCTTTGTAATCCCTTCTATAATTCACCTCATGTCTTATGTTGCATAGAATTCCTACCTCATCACAGTAGTATCAACATGGGTGTGTTTTGTTGCATTAGTGTAGATTACATTTAACCCTTCTAGTGCCTATGGACATTTTAAGGTGTAGTTACGTAAGGGCATTATAGGTAGGAACATGCTTTGGGGAGGACATGACTTTTGTAATTTGTACTTGTTGCACACCACCACATCATTTTATAACCTTTGAGTACTTCATTACCAAATCTATTCTTTCCTTTATCATCCTTCTAAGTTCAAACATTCCTATACACCATCTCATGTCCTTTTTCCTCATCCCATTCAGGAATGTCATTGTCAGATTCCACCCCATTAACCTTTTGTGCCTTCCGGTCTATTCAATGTTACCCTGCACCTTTCCAATTAACCTCAATTCCTTCATTTATGACCTTGGAAATTTAGAAATTTGTTAATTTTACTAAGTACCCTATTTTCAATGGGCCACGATATTGGGTACCCGATATCGGGTCCGACGCGATATTAGGTCTGTTCTATCAAGTACGCGATATCACGTCCATCAAAAACCTATATATCTAGGCCCCCCACACACGTCAACATCATTTTACACTATTCATGTAGGGGGAGTTATTCAAATTTTTCTCCACAAACTTGCTAACTTGGGTGCCTCTAGTTCCAACATCCATAACTTGTTCGTTAATGCTTTGATTCCCATTCTAATTGAACCCGTCTGAACCCAGAATGTTCAACTTAGTTGTGGGGGAGGGTACACACCAAGTTGTTCATAATTTTTTTAAAAATTCATCATCACCTGAAGGATATCATAAAGGGTACAAGACCGTAAAAACTGTTAAACACGTTTCCAGATCAACTTTATCTCTTCACTCATACTAGGGGAATTAATTTGTGGAACCACCTAATCAAATTGGGCCCAACATCAAAAAATTTAGGGGACATTTTTATAAAATTTCCTAACTCTAGATCACACAAAACAAGAAACAAATTCATTAAAGGCAAGAAGGTATAAATCAAACTTTATAAGAAACCTTACTAATGGATGACCCCGTGTGATTGCAGATGGTCCCTAAACGTGGACACCAAGGAAAACCCTATCAAGGTGCATCCAAATGACCAAGGAGAGGTAGAGGCTAGGCGTCTCCCAAGGAACATGCAAAATACGAGGCAAAATCATTTAGCATCCATCAAGAACCTCTTGTTACTGTGCAATCAGGACAAGTTGAAAGAGGAGCCGTTGAAGCACCTAAACAAGGACAACGTCTCACGTTGTATCCAGAATGTGTTCAAGTGATCCATGAAAGGTCCACATCAGTAGTTATGATTGTGGAATTGAAATTTTGACCTTTCATGGAGTTCACTGCTAAGGCAGCTGGGACCAACTCAAAGGGTCCCCATTGTGGCCTATCCTTTCTGAAAGTGGTACCTAGTACTTAGGAGAGATGTACCAATTTTGGAACAATAAAGAAGAAGGTACCATAGTTGATATTGGTGGTGTGTCTGTATATTTTTCTACCAATGCCATTTTGGAAGTGTTGAATCTTTCGAATATGGGACCAAAAATTGCTCACCTGCCCACTTGCTGCAATGCTGATGCACGAAAAATTTGGTTGAAAAGGACGTATGGAAAGGAAGACAAGGTATATGGAGAGTTGAATCTAGAAGAGAGGATCTATTTTAAGATTGGCACTTATCACATCTTTCCCACCAAAGGACTGAACAAGATCTCAATGTATGCGGCCAAAAAAAGTGTGATATTGATGGGCAAGGTTAATGCTAACCTCCCCCATCTGTATCTCACAGATATTTTGAGGTGATTTGAGGAATGCAAGATAGGGAAGTTCGCATTGCCCTTTCCCTATCTCATCAAGAAGTTGTGCCAACATGCTAGAATTCTAGGGTACACCAATGACATCCCCAGAAGAGCCAAAAATGCTTCATTCATTAAATTACTGAAACAACTAGCCCCAAGGAAAAGTGCTGGTGAGGCACTAGAGCTGGAACAAGAATAGATAGTGGGGCCCACTGCAACTCAAACTACAGGGCCTAGCTAAATCCCAAGCACATGGCCTAGTCAACAATAAGAAGCAGGGCCCAACACAGGCCAACAAGACCAACCATCATAGGATTATTCACCATCGATAAGCCATCCCAAGGCCATCACTGAGATGATCAATAGTGGAAGTCGTGATGATACCAATCTCTTCTGGGTCATCGATGATGCTATAAGACCCACGATTTTCATAGATCGCGCACAAGGTAAAGTGTTCATCCAAACAGGAGGAGGGAAGACACATTGGTCACAAAAAATCTTGGGAAACATTGCATCCTTTCAGCTGCAATTGGAAATGGGTGAAGGTGCCACAGTCGTGGTTATGCAGCACTAAGATGTAGTAGGAGCCACAGAAGTGATCACAGATCACATAAAAGAGTCCTTCAATGTTCCTATTATGCCACCAATAGATTTCAAAGGAGAACATGATGCTCAAACTTTGGCTAGTCCCTCGATGACTCCTGTAGAGCATGAAGATATTCTTGATCGATTGTTGTAAACAAGACAAGTGATGACATCCTTGTTTGACATCCCGCAAGATGTCACAGCAACTCAATTAAACCTCATCTCCACTAAAGGGAAGCTAGTCATGGCAGAGATCAGGGCTGAGCATGCAGAGGTGGAGTTGGAAAGACTCCAGGAAAGGCTCGTCACCCTGCAAGTTGCACAGTAGGATCCATCTCAATTCATCCCCGCAAACCAGCTAGAATCTTTCAGGATGGAGCAACTCACTAAATTATTGGCAAACAATAAAAGAGTGGCAAAGGAGAAAGAGAGGGCTGATTGGAATGTTTCCAAGGCACAAGCGCAAACATATGTGCATGCCAAAGCACTCAAGGCCTTGCAAGAAGAGAATAAACAGCTTGCCATAGATAATCTTTGGTTGACCACTGTGGTGAAACAAAAGAATGTTCTTGAAGAGAACTTTTAGTGGTTACGAGAACAATTAGTCAGGGTCAACCAGGACATGAATCACTTGGTCAAATAGAATCGAACCCTCTCAATGAAGAAGGTACATGAAATCCATCAAAAGACAACATGAGAAACTAAAGGAGCACTTTAGAGATCAGGTGGGTGGGGATGCATAAGAAAGTCATCAAAAAATAGATCCATATGGCAAAGGTCCACATTAACACCTTTAGTGCTCAACACGCTGATTGGTGAGTCATACTAGACACCTATGCATTCATCCACCAAGTAGAGCTCAAAATTTGGGACCTGCAGATACAAGATCTTATGGAGTACATGGAATTGGCAAACCTACGGTATGCCAATTTAGCCATGTTAATAGTAGGATGCTTGAGAACAAAGCTGGAGAAGTAGGTAGCTACCACCTACGCAAAATATGAAATAGAATTTGTGGAGCACAAGAAGACGCTACAGAAATTAGAAGTGGAAAATTTTGAGTTAGAGGTGGTCAAAACCAACTACCAAGGACAAAAATATGCACAGTAGACTTGGCTTGATAACTTATAGATTACCAGGAGTACAAGGATAAAGCTTGAGCCTACGAGGAGGAATAATGACTATTTACAGCCTAGTATGTCAAAGAAAATCAAATGTTCCCACAACTACTGTGTCCATGGGAGGTGCTGACTCCATCAAACATTGGAGCATCAGCATGGATAGTACAGGACCCCTAAACTAAAGAGGAAAAGCTCCAGGCACTCCTTTAGAGCCATCAAATTCCAAAAATCGGAACACAAGATAAGGGGAAGTGACCCATGGAGGAACTACTGCCACTTGGAACCACATGAGCTCCAACAAAGTTTTTTACTTTTGTAATTTTATGTTCATGTTCCAATTTTGTTGTATGAAATCCTCCACTACAACATGAATAAATTCTTAGTCAGTCAATAATCCCACACCTATCCATTGTGTAATCAATGGGGCTTGTTCTCATTTTATTCGACTCGAGGATGAGTTTGCATTCAATCATGGGTGTATGATGAACCATGATTTTTCAAGCTCTGATATCGGACCCTCGATATTGGACCCCCGATATCGGCTACGTGATATCATGGCTTGACAAGTGATATCGGATACGTGATATTGTGGTTCCCATGTGAGCCTATAAATACACAATGGGACGCATGGGAAAAGACATAGGAAAAGTTAGTATTAGAGTAGAATCTTTTTGTCAGTTTTTAGTTCCTCTCAACCCTTTCCCCAATGCATGCCTGCAGTGTGATGATTGTGATTGTATAGAACCTTTATTCAAGTGTGATGTACTTGGACATGCACATGATCATCAATAAAGATCAAGATTACTTCATCATTATAGCATTCACTTATCTTTAATTGTTAGTTATTGCTTTCTTACTAAATATCTCTTTACCTTCCTCTCCTATCCCTATTATTAAACGCGGAGTGAGTACAACTTAATCATGAGCATTTAAGTGTGACTACTTGGTATCCTAGTAGCGTACCTAGAACATGCACTTGGTAATCCCAATAGTAGTACACAAGGTCCAAGATGTGTATGGATGATTGAGGATGGATGCTCATCGCACTTAGGCTAGCTTAGACTCTCTTCACCCTTTCCCTCTTAGCTTAAAACAAAGTTATTTTCCATTGTCCCTAGGAGTAGCATAGTGATAGAAAACACATCATAAACCTCAATCTAGACTAAACCATACGTGACAAAGAAAATACTAGTCCAGGTGGAAAGACAGCAAACTATGATCAACGAGTAACTATCTAGATACCACAACTTGCCCGTCTACAGAGTTCAACTGGATCATGCGTGAACACTTGTATTCGTATGGTTGAGTGTAGGGGTACCTTTCCACTCATTAGTTGCAAATGAATTATTAGTAATTAAAATATTTTGAATGTGCTGACCATTTTGAAGATTTGGCATATATTCACTAATAGATAGACTTCTTCAATGTTTTTTATTATGAAAAAACATTTGAAAACTGTCTGACTCAACAATAGGATTCTTTAAAACCTTAGGAGCATATATTTGTTTCTTCTTAGTCATTAGAGAATTCTTTGAAACTAATTTCATTAAAGCCTTTCTTGAAGATACATTTTTTTAGATAACAATAGAAAAAAGGATGGGCTAATTGTTGAAACATTAGTAGAAGAAATATTGCAAGATTTGCAGCAACTATAGAAAAAACCTTAGCAGAATTTCTAACATTTGCAAAAGAAACCATAGTAGCATTTGCAACAACTTGTTTCTAATGTGCTTACATTACATTTTTTGCAACATAAAAGGACATGAATTAAACATGTGACCTTCATGATGAAAATAGTGACATGGCTTTAAAGATTATAATAGATAACCTTCTATGCATAATCAACTCTACTAGCATGCAAAGGAATTTCTTGGTTAAGAGAATCAAGATCCACTTCAATCATATATCGAGTTCTACAAAAACCACTAGCTACAGTAAGGGTTTTAGAATGCTTAATTGGCCTAATACAAGAGTGGAATAGGTTCACTCCAATAATAAATCATCTTCCCAATACTAAATCCAAATATTATATAAAGAAAAAATATTTTCTAGAAGAAAAGAAAACTAGCTATCTTTAATTAATGCAATTAGAAGATTATAACTAGGTTCCCACAACCCACCAACATCTAAAACTTGTCTTACTCAAATGATATTACAAAGCATGAGGCTCTACAATCACACAATGAGTGTTCTTAATGCAAGACAACTAATATAAATCTCTCCCACAACCTAGGACTAAGATCTTCAACTCACAAGTGAGAAATAAGAGAATAGAATACACAAAATAATGCACCATAATCTTAAAGTTGCAATCACTAATTGCACTTACCCAATGTGCTCAACACTCTCTCTTGCTCAGCTTTCCATTCTCAAAAGTGTTTTGTCCCCTCATTTTCATATCAGCAATGATAAATACATCAATATATATGTTAAACTAGAAGATAAGAACCCTAGAAACCTTTTCTCAACCCATATTAAGGTTTTCCAAATGTTTCTCAAGTCTTATCACCAATTATTTCCACCTTTTTTCATCATGTTCCAATTGTTTCTTGTATTCGAATGGACATTTTTAGAATTTTTCCCATCCATCTAGGTTGTCTCTAACTTTGCTAAGATGTCTTCTATGAAAACCTAGCTCTTGGTTGAGATGTTTGTTGTTTTTCTAGGATGTCCCATCTAGTCCTAAGACATCTCAAGTTCTTGTGGGATGTCTCACCCAAGATGTCACATGCATAGTTGGGACATCTCAACTAGGACATCCTAGTTTTTAGTGGAATGTCTCACCTACTAGGCCTAAATACAAAAATGCTTATTTTGATGTATGAAGCCTCCAGATTCTTCTAAAAAAGTTCCCATAGATCTTGGAACCCCCTAAACTCATAAAAATAAGCCCAAAACATGCCAAAAAATCTAGGAATCATCATCAACAAAATCAACATCACAAGACACACATTAACAGGACACTCTTGTCCACATATTCTTCAAGCTTGAAACCTACAAAAATAACTTGTAGGAAAAAATGCAAGGAATGAGAAGTGGTGTTCTTACACCATCTCTCCCACCCTTCAAAAAGTAAACCCAAGTGAATAAGGAAGTAGACATAATAGTGATCCCCCACTCATCAAATTTTGGTCTCATGGATCCATACAACATCTTCAGTAAATTGATCCTCCTAATGAATCAAATATTCATGCCTCTTGACTCTTCAAGTACTAGGAGCTTTCCTCTACCTTAGTATGATTACCTTCCTCTCCATTGATGGCTTAGACTTATCAATAGCCCCCTTCAACTTATCGATGCTACCCTGCATGAACTTCTCATTAGCTAATCCATGATAGTGCATAAGATCTAAAACATTAAACACAAAATACATATCAACATTGTTTGGTAAATCAATCTCAAAATCATTATCATTAACTTTAGCCTTAATTTTAATAGGACCCATCTTCTTGGCTTTCAATTTGGTGAAGTTAACACCTCTCAAACACTTCTTCTTTAAGTGCACCCAAACCAAGTTACCAATATAAAAATTAGACTTTTTCTTACCCTCCTTCCTCTTAAGAACTCTCTCTTCAACCTTCTTCTCTATATTTTATTTTACTTGTACATGGAGATCCCTCATCTCTTGTACAAAATTAGCAGTAAGTTGAGCTTTACCATGAAATCTCTTCAAAGGGTCAACCATCTTTGGATAAAACCCATAGTTCACCTCAAATGGACTTTTATCAATAGCAACATGGAAAGCTTGATCATACAAAAACTCAATATTCTTCATCTTGGTGTTGGAAAGTCTCTTACTCATCCTTCTTCCATCATCAAAATCACAATGTAGAATACCTTCACATTGTTCATCTGTTTCATAGCCAAGATAATCAATTTCATCACTATCAATGTCCACATCAACATTAATAATGATATTCTCATAATGACTACTACTATAGTCATAGTCATCAAATACAAAATTAGACATATTACCACTATTAGTCTTGGTTTTACCAACAATGACATCCAAAGTTACATTGCTTCCATCATGCACAACGTAACCCAAAAATTCATCACAATCACCACAATGATCATAATGCTCATCATCACAATGGAATAAACCACTACCAAGCTAAAGTGAAAAACTAGAATCCAACACAGTAGGTTCCACATAAGAAACATTACTATCATCTATAAGGTAAAGCTTCGAGTCATTTACCTCTTCATGAATTTTCTTATCCATATTAGGTTCAACTTGATCTTTAACATGCGACTATTTGCTCTTATCAAAGCTTAAAGCTTTAAGATTCCACATAGGAGTCTCCAACTTGAATGGTTTCTCCTCTTCAAAGGAATCATCAACAACTTCTACAACCATCTTTGGAGGTACCAACTCAAAAGGTAAATCCTTCCCCATGGCTTGAACATTAGATTCATCACCCCAAGCAATCATTCTTCCACATACCTTGGCTAGAATACTCCCCTCTTTCCAATGAGATAGTCTCAACTTGGCAAATAATCTTCTTTCCTTTTCCATAAGGTATAGAAAAATTGTACAAAGAATGAGTATCATACCCTCTAGTGATGCTTTTGATCCTTTTTGAAGAAGTTTCTTGATCCTTGCCACTTCTTTGGCCTTGATCTTTTACCTCCCATAACTTATGAGGAAAGAACTCTTCTTAATCAACTGCATACAACATCTTGTACTGTGAACATCTCTTGGTATCTTTGATGAAGCTCTTGGTTCCCTCTTTTAAAACTTTTAAGTATTAAACACTTCCTTTTTCAATAAGAGATGCTTGAGAACTCCTTTTCTCATTGATCTCTACTTCACCAAATCTTTCATCTTCTTCTTAAATACCTTTATAAATTTTTCCTTTAAGCTTAGCACACCTGTAGGAAGTTCAACCTACACATCATCATGATTAGTAGTAATTTTTTTCATAACAACAAAATAAAAACTAGTTTTATCATGTTTCCTAATATATTCCCTCTCTCCTAGAAGGATTCAAATAGCACTTGTTCAGTTTTTCCACCTCACTTGTTCAACCATCATTAGAATTAAATAATGGATTTCCATCAGGTCTAGAAACACTTCATACATTTCTTGCTTCATCAAACGAAGCACCATTGTCAAGACTCCAAGCTCTACTAAGGATTACATCAACATAATCTATTGGAAGCACATCACACTTCACATCATGGAAATTTTTAATTTTAAGTTTCAAAGTACATTGTTCCCTCACCTCTTGGGAAAAATATTTAAACAACCAATGCATCTAATAGGGTCTTAGATGAGGATTAGTTGCCAAACCCAATCTAGCAACTATCCTAGAAAAAATAACATTTTCTTAGGCTTCCCCATCAATCAAAACATGAATCCATTCCCCAGTAAGCAAAAACCTAGCCCCAAAATGATCTCCTCTATTGACATTCCCCATGAATGCACAAGAATTTAATTCATAAACATCCTCTATTTTTTCAGCAGTAAGATTACCTCTATAAAGAGCTTTCTTTGATGCCTCTCCACCTCCATGATTTGCATATTATTACCTTGGTTGTTGATGGGATGTGATATCGCATGGGCCACGATATCGCATCGTCCCCTACGATATTGCATACCTGATATCGCAGTACACATCAATGCCTATAAATAAGAAGTGGCTCTCCCTTGTTTCATAACATAGAATAGGAGTAGCGAATCTCTGGTAGTTTGATCCCTCCAAAGATAGATTATTTTCCCATGTCTGCCCGTAGTGTGGTGAATGTAATTGTATGGCATCTTTTATTCGAGTATGATGTACTTGGACATGCACATGACCAGCAATAAAGATCAAGATTACTTCATCATTGCAGCATTCACTTTGTTGTTTATTTATTTATTTAATTGTTATTTACTACTTTCCTAATTAGTCTCTTTTACCCTTATCTCCTAGAACGTGGAATGATTATGACTTCATTACGAGCATTTAAGTGTGACTACTTGGTAACCCAGTGGCATACCTAGGATCTGCGCTTGGCAATCCCAGTGGTAGTCATGCA
>MNCI01011496.1:142453-192107 GCA_015680685.1 Gnetum montanum | reverse complement strand
AGTAGCATTAGATTAGAACACATCATACACCTCACTCTGGACTAAACCATATGTGAAAAAGATAATACTAGTCCAGGTGGGAAGATAGCAAACTGTGACCTAAGGATAACTGTCTAGGTGCCACAACTAGTCCATCTACAGAGTTCGACCAGATCGTGCGTGAGAACGCTCGTATTCATATGGTTGAGTGTAGGGGTATCTCGCCACTCATCAGTTGTCTTGTAAATTAGATACTCTTATTTCTTATGTCCTCATTCTCCACATTTAAAGTATTGAATTTTTGATGTGCTACTACCTTAACCCTTAGCTCTCTTTCCTTGGTCCTTCTTAGCTTTGCCCTTCTCATCACCTATTTTAGTCTTCTTATCTTGATTTTCCTCCTTTCAAATTTAGACTTGGATCCCTTATCATATCTAGATACCTTCTCCTTGGAAGTTTGTTTTCTCTTGTTTCTAAATCCATCTAATTTCTTCTTAGCTTTTGATGGAGGGCTTTCACCTCAATAGACCCTAATATGATCCAATCCACAACTTCTAATTAGATCTAGCTTAGAAAATAAGAACAACATACTAACATATAGAAACATTCCCTTTTATTGAGAAAATTCTCAAAATACATAAGAAATACATCAAGATGAGAAACCAAGCTCAACTCATAACTATCCCAAAAATCTTAGAGGTCACACTTGTTTCCTCTCAATTCTTAATTTCTCACAATGGAGCCCAAGCTTAAGACAAGATACTTATAAGAGATTTCCTTAACCTTTCTCAACTACTCTCCCTTGACTCTCACTCAATTTCCTTGTGCAAGCTCTCCTCTTGTAAGATCTCTCTATCTTGATCTTGATCTAGGTTTGGCCTTTGTCCTTTGGCATTTGGCACTTCAGCACTAACAATGATGAATTACATAAATATTTATAAGTAACCAAAAGATAAGAACCCTAGAAATGTTTTCTGAACTCAACTTGAGATTCTTTAGATGTTTCCCAAGTCTTCTCACCTTCTTGCCAATTGTTTCCATCTTACTTTGGCCATTTCCATACTACTTTGGTTGTTTTCTAAATTGGAATGCATGTTTTTAGAAGTTTCCCCATCCATCTAGGTTGTCTCTGGCTTTTCTGGAATGCCTCCTACAAAAACCCAGCTCTCAAGTGGAATGTCTACTATTTTTCTAGGATGTTCCATTTAGTCCTAGAATGTTCCAATTTTTGGTGGGATATCTCAGCTCGTAAGTCCTAGCTTCTGGTAAGACCTCTCACCTACAAGTGCCAAATACAAAAATGCTCGTTTTGATGCCTAGAACCTACAAATGCCTCCAAAAAAGTCCCCATAGATCCTAGAATCCCCTAAACTCATCAAAATGAATCCAAAACACCCCAAAACATGCCAAAATATCCAAGAATCATGTTCAGAAAAATTAACACAAGAATACACATAGCATGTAGGGTAAAACAAGGGGATCTAAAGAGGTCTTCCTACACTAGCTCTACAATCCTTAAAATGTCATAATTCATGATCTTTCATAAGCTAGAATGTACCATGCCCCCATGACTCAAGGCCATCACAACAATCATGACTTAATTCATTACAAACAAGAGAATGAATATCATTGAAGGTTTTGGTTTTAAGCTGTCTTTGCTCATGTGTGCTTGTTATCATGCCTCACCATGCTTCCTTCATCTAATCATCTCCTTGGAATGCTTTCCTTGCATCCCCATGATGACTCAAATCTACAACGAATAAAGAATAAGAATAAGAAAAAGGCTTAGGCATTCTTAATCCAACATCCCTTCTTCACTTATTTTTCCTTTTCTTCACCTTCTTCTTAGTGTTTAGAAGTCTACTACTTAGCTTCCTTTCATTCTTAGCATCATCAAGCAAATTTCCTTCATGCTGCTCATCCATTTTACAACCAAGACAATCAACTCCATCAACACACTTTACAAATTTATCATTACTATAATCAAGAGAAAGCATCTCCAAATTTTGGAAAATCATATCATTATCAAAGTCTTCACTCACATCAATAATAATCTTCTCACAATGACTATTCCAATAGCCATTATCATCACATAAATTACCATTATTATTCTTCCTCTTACTAACAATAGTATCAAAAGTCACAACATGACTCTTAATCCCATCACAATCACCACAATGATCATGGTTATCATCATTACCATTACGAAAATCACTACCAAGCTGAAGTGAAAGGCTAGCATCCATCACAGTAGGCTCAACATGAGAGATATTACTACCTCTTACTTATCTCTTCATGGATTCTCCCATCCACCTTTAGTTCAACTTGATCTTCAACATGTGGCTATCCAATCTCATCAAAGCTTGAAGGTTCACAATCCCAAATAGGAGTTCCTAATTCAATGGCTTCTCCTCTTCAAAGGAATCATCAACAAGCTCTTCATCCCATTTTGGAGGTATTAACTCAAAAGGTAAATTCACCCCCATGGTCTTAACATAAAATGCATCAGAAATATCATCAAAGTAATCATTCTTCCACATACCTTGGTTAGAAGACTCACCTCTCTCCCACAAGATAGCCTCAACTTGGCTTAGAATCTTCTTTTCCTTGCCACAAGATATATAACAATTGCAAAACAAATGAATATCATGTCTTCAACTACTACCCTTGATCCTCCTTAAATAAGGCCCTTGATCTTTGCTACTCTTTTGGCTTTGATCCTTTATCTCCAATGACTTATGAGGTAGGAACTCTCCTTGATCAGCAACATACACCATCTTCGACTTTGAAGATCTCTTGGTTCCATTGATGAACCTCTTGGTTCCTTTCCTTGAAACCCTTGAGTATTGAGCATTCCCTTACTCAATAAGAGATACTTGAGAACTCCTTTCTCATTGATCTTTACTTTACTAGACCTTTCATCTTCCCTTACTTCTTGATGACTAGAAGATATTCTCTTAATTCTCCTCAAAATATTTCCCTATTCATCTTAAATTTCTTCATATCCCTTCTTGAAGTTTCTGAAAAATCTTGTTGTTTATGAACCTTGACTTTGGGAAGAACTTCTTGCATATCAACCACAAAAGCTTTAAAGGAGTCCTTGAACTCTTAAAGCTCTTATCTAAGCTCTTGATTTATCTTCTTCTTAAGAACCATACCTAAAGCAACAAGAATGATATCCAAAAGAAAATGGACAAATATCCACAATAATGTTCCTTTCGTTCAAAGAAAACACCAAGCTTCAACATACAAGTATGGAAACCTCTAAATTTTAGCTATAATACCAATTTGGTGGAGGGGTTGCACCTCAATAGATACTAATAGGATCCAATCCATAACTTCAAAGCAAATATAGCTTAGAAAATAAGAACAATGCATTGAAATACATAAAAATTTCCTTTTATTAAGAAAATTATGAAAATACATAAAAAAATATATCAAGATGAGAAGCCAAGCTCAACTCATAATTATCCCAATAATCTTAGAGGCCACACTTATCCCCTCTCATTCCTCAATTGTTTATAATGAAGCCCAAGCTCGAGACAAGACACTTATAAGGTATTCCCTCAACCTCTCTCAAGTGCTCTCCAATGCGTTCCCTACACAAGCTCTCCTTCCTCAAGAGCTCTCTATCTTGCTCTTAGTCTAATTTTAATCTTTGGCCTTTGATGTTTGGCACTTCAGCACTTTGGCACTAACAATGGTGAATTACATCCATATTTATAAGCAACCAGAAGATAAGAACCCTAGAAACATTTCCTCAAATCAACTTGAGATTCTTTAGATATTTCCCAAGTCTTCTCACCTTCTCCTCAGCCGTATCCATCTTGCTTTGGCTATTTTCCAAATTTGAATGGGAATTTTCAGAAGTTTTCCCATTCATCTAGGTCATCTTTGGTTTTTCTAGAACATCTCTTACAAAATTCCAACTCTCAGGTGAAACATCTATAGTTTTTTTGAAACATTCCATTTGGTCCTAGGACATCCCAATTTCTGGTGGGACGTCTCAATTGGAACATCCCACTTTTTGGTAAGACATCTCACCTACAAGTCCCAAATACAGAAATGCTCATTTTGATGCATGGAACCTCCAAACACCTCAAAACAAGTCCCCATAGACCCTGGAACCCCCCAAACACGTCAAAATGAGCCCAATACATCCAAAAATCATCCTTAACAAAATTAACACAAGAAGACACATAGCATGTTGTGTAGAACAAGGGAATCGAAAGAGGTGTCCCTACAACAACTTTGAGTACCAAATCATAAGCCTCATTAGGAGATTGTGGCTCATAAAAGGACAACTTTTGCTAGTACACCATGTTGAGACCTCCTAAAAAGATTGAAGCTTGCTCATACTCCTCCTAATTTACCTTAACTTGATGGAATAGATCATAAAATTTGATGTAGAATTATTTGACATCCTTGTCACCTTGCCATAGGAATTTCAACTTCATAATAGTTTCTTGTCTCTGACGAGACTATTTAAATTTCATTTTTAACATGTATTTCATAATATCCCAATCTCTAATAGGTTGACCATTTCATCTTTCATAACCCTGGGACTCATTTTCCCATCAAGTAGAAGTCATACCTTTTAATATGGATTTAGCAATAGGTACTCTCAAGTTATTTGGTACCTCTTCCAACTAAAAATGTTTTTCAAGTGTCTTCAGCCAACTTGCAAAAGCATTGGTACTATCTACATCATTGAAAGCCTTCAACTCTACATATAGAAGTCTTGCAGCATTTTTGAATGCTCTCGCAAGACTTGCCATATCTTCCTCATTAAGCTTATCTAAAGAAGAAGTACTGAACACCATTGAATCCCTTGGAGTTCTCATTTGAGAAATAAGATTCCCTCTCATTGGAATCATTTGCTAATGATTTCCTACACTCCCATAACTAGATTAACCTTCCTCTTCATCCACTCCATTGCCACCTAGCTGTGAAACTTCTTCATCTGAATGTACATGCTCTTCACCTCTGCAAGTCTGAATATGGCTAGGACTAGCATTTCAATCTACCTTCATGCTGATTTCATCCAATCAAGCAACCATCATCTAACAAGTGGACTTCATGTTCTCCATGTCTCAATTTAGAGCTTGTGCCTTTTCTTCCTAGGTGTCATCTGAACTTGACAAAATCCTCAACCAAAATCCAAACAATAATAAAACTAAGCTCAAATAACAATAACGCTAGAGCAAGTTCACTCCAATAATAAATTACCTTGACAATACTAAATCCAAATATTATGCAAAGATAAAACTATTTTGTAAAAAACAAAAAAAAAACTAGCTATCGTCAATTAATGTAGTTAGAAAATTATAATTGAGTTCCTATAAGCCACCAACATCCAAAACCTATCTCACTCAAATGATATTGTAGAGCATGAGGCTCTACAACCACATAATGGTTGTTCTCAATGCAAGATACAACCAATAGAAATGTCTCCCATAATCTAGGACTAAGATCTTCAACTCATGAGTGAGATACAAGAGAATAGAACACAATGACCAAAGCACCAAAAGCTGATCTTGGAGCTATAATCACCAATTGCACTCATCCAATGTGCTCACCACTCTCTCTTGCTTAGCTCTTTACTTTTAAGAAAGTGTTCACTCCCTCATTCTCATATCAACAATGATGAATACATCAATATGTATGTTAAACTGAAAGATAAGAACCCCAGAAACCTTTCTTCAAATCACCTTGAGGTTTTTCAGATGTTTTCCAAGTCTTCTCATCTTCTCCCCAATTGTTTCCATCTTTTTCCAACATGTTCCAACTATGTTCCACCTTCTCCCCACCGCCATTTTTGTAATTTGTTCTCCTCTGTAACTCGGGCACTTGGTCAAATTCATGTTGTGTCATGTGTGTGTCATGTATGTGTTTTAGTTATGTATGTTGCAAATAAGAATCCATACCTTCCAATTTGTAAAGTAACTCGAGGACGAGTTTTTGCTCAATCGTGGGGGTATGATGAAGTGTCATTAAGTCCTGCGTCAACTGGGCCACATATACGGGGCCGCGTATACGTGGCCACGTCGATGCAGGCCCATCGATGTAGCCTTCCATGTTGACACGGGCCTGTTTCCATAGCCTTCTTGCATCAATGTGGCCCCATTTACGCAACCACCTATCTCAGCCTATAAATAAGAGGGCCTTCCACCTCATTTAGGCATCTTTTCAGTTAGTTGTAGCGAAGCTCTTGCAGTTTGTTCCTGCAGGAGATAGAATATTTTCCAAGTGCCCATAGCAGGTGTAAGAAAAGTGATTGGCCCTTTATTCGAGCGTTGATGTATCTGAGCCCATTGGCGTGATGGCAATAAAGACAAACTATTCAAGCATTCCTTGCAGCATTTGGACTTAGCTATTTTATGCATTCAATAGTTTAATATATTTATGCTTTGTTAGTTACATGTTAATTACTTAAGTTTCTATTATTATTATTTTAATCATTATTGTTCATTCATAGTTTGTAAAGGCCATAAGTACGACCATCTCGAATGTAAATCAAACACTTGGTAAACCCAATGACGCTTAATGTCTGGTAGACCAAAAGTGTTAGGAGATGCTCAAAACATGCTCGAAAGATGGGATCGGATACTTATGCTAGAAATAGTTAGAATACAAGTTAGGATAATTAGAAATTAGATAATAGTTTATTCCTTACCTTTCATACCTTAAATTAGCCGCCAAAAGATATGCAAAAAGCTATAAAAATCATTAGCCTTAGTCTCACTTAACCATCATAAATGGAACATCACAAGTGAGATTAGGAAGACAATGATCATTCTAACCCAAATTTCCACTAGTTAGAGTCTGGTGTATGTTAAGCACTTACAGTCTACGGAATTTGATCGGGTTGTGTGTGAACACTCGTGATTCATATGGTTGGGCGTAGGGGTACCTAGCCACTCATCATTGGCACCGTTGCTGGGGACTGTTAAGTCTTACATGCGTCATCTAGCCTTAGTGAAATTATCATTCAAGTCATTGGAACGAACCCAGGATAGAAATATTTACACATGCTAGGCAGATTAAAGTTAGTATTAAGGTACATTGATTATGTGGACCAGATAACGTCTAGCATGTCTTCTCACAGGAGGGAGATATCCATCCCATCGGTGCCATAGGAGTGTCGGGTGGTGTACAAGCATCCCAATGAGTACGTCCCTAATTTCACATTCATCCTACATCAAGATGAGCATCTATGATGGTGGGACATGGAGGGTAATATTGTACACCCTCCCGACTGATCGGCTCCTACGATGCTATTTCACAATCTTGGCAAATTGGGCATCCAGGACCTTGGAGCAGAGTATGTCATGGAGGACCATGACTACTGGGACTATCGTCCCAATGAGGCTCAACAAGCAAGAGATCAGTAGCAGGCGGACAGATATGAACAGCTGAAGGGGAAACAATTCAGTAACCCCTTATTTCTGCAAGGGCTGCCAGATGATGGGGATCCCATCTTTCATGACACCCATTCAACCGAACTTCCCCTGGGGCACTAGGTCCTCCAATCCATGACTCATTCCAAGCACCTAGGTGGTCAAGATTCCCAAGGGGATGGAGGGTCACATAGCAAGGATGAACAGGATGATCAGGACCATCATCAAGGTAGAGGAAGAGATCCCTCTCCTTCTTCTCCATCCTCTTGCTCTCCTTATTCTTCATCCAGCTCAAGCTCTGATCATAACCGAGGTAGGAGGAAGCAAAAGGATGGGGACAAAAAGGTTCAAAAGGATCGAAAGGAGAAACAAGAGGAAACATGCGAACCATCACGTGATGCTCACCAGCATGAAAGGAGGGATAGCTGGAATCATCACAAACATCATGGTCCTCAGTAGGACTATGATTCAGATGAGCCGTTGTTGGCTACCCAGAGTATGCTCCAAATCTCTGAGACAGTTCAAATTAATAGTAGGCACATAAAGGATAGTTGGATCAAGTGTGTTGATATGAATAACATCCCCAGATTTGAAGGGGGATACAATTGTGATCCACAGACCCACCTGCAAGCATTCCATGATGCCTGCACCCTGCAAAACATTGACAATGATTGGCAAAGGCTGAAGCTATTCCCTTGCACACTCATCAAAGAAGCTAAAAGTTGGTACCAGTCCTTGGAACTGGAATCAATCATAAGATGGAGTACGATGCTTGAAATTTTCAATGACAAATATCAAAGATACTCCAGAGTGGTGAATCTGAGACGGCATATCCAAGGCTAGAAACAAGGGAATCATGAACCCTTGGATGCCACCATGAGAAGGTACTACTTGTTGTTGCATCGGTGTCCTAGTCATGGTTACTCTCAGTGGGCACAGCTTCGCCACATCATTGATGGGCTCCATTTTGAAACGCGAAAGACCCTTGGCGTGTATGCCCAGGGGCAACTATCAGAAATAAGGGCCCATCAATTGCAATGCCTCATTGAACAAGTGGCCAAGAAGGAAGGAGAACTCAGAAAAAATGAGAGCGCAGAAGAATTCAACCGGGATCCTTCCCTCAGAAAAAGGGAAGTCCATTTTTGTGATGAGGAGGAAGAATCATCACTGGAAGCAATAGTAAACTTAAAGACTTTGCCGTTACAAAAGTTCACATTTGAAATTTCGGCAAAGGTGGATAAGATGTGGGAATCTTTGGATGAAAGGATCCAAAGCATGTTGAAAATCACAGAGGAGTCTAGAGCACAAGGTAATGACCGTGATCGGCATAAGAAGAAGAAAGCTGAACGTGCCCAATATAAGGGAAATGGCAAGGTTGCTGTAGTAGAGCAGGTTGTAGACTCTGACATCGAGGAGGAAGATGAATGTGGCATATGCCAATATGAACATCCTAAGGGATGTTGTCTTGTGGTGTCACATCTTCAAGAGTCTGGGGTGTACGCATTGAACCCTCGCTTGGCACAAAGGTAAACACCCCGAAGGTTGCCTTATCCACAAGGCAATTCTAGGCGATTCCACCGGTAGCATCAAGGATACTATCCAAGTGGAGTGCCACCGCAACCGTATGAATACTTCCAATAGTGGTAGCATCCACAAACATGGGGGATGCCACCTCCAAGGTAGTAGTACCCTTACAAATAGCCAAATCCTTATGGATACTATGTTTAGCAACCAGTCTCTCTAAGGGAATTTTCCAGCCATGTGGCCTTTCAAATTCATTACCACCCCCTGGAGTATTTTCGTCCTCAATCTCCATCGCCCTGGGGGAAAACCCACATCTCTTTTATCCTCCATCACCTTCTCCTACCACTCCTCCACCACATCCCACTTAGCTGCCACCTACACCTCTGATGCAAGGAGAGATACTGCCACAGCCGCAGCAACGAAATGCTACGAGGGCTGTTAACTTACAATCGACACCTTAGCCAATTGGACTGGAACTCAAGCCATGGAAACATCCCTTTTTCCGATCCAACCCTTTGAACATACCCTTGCATACACCTATGGCCAATGCCTTTGAACCTACAAGTGCCTCCACTATTCCACTGCCAGAGCAGCCTCCAAGCTAACAACAACAACACTCCAACATCCAAACGGTCATGCGCACGCATGCTGTGATTGACTAGATCAAAGCAGGTCACCTTCCCTGGAAGTTGACTGATCCAGGAAGCCCCCTCATCTATCTTCAGGTGGCAGGGAATGAGTCATGCAAAGATCTTCTAGACTTGGGGTCAGGGGTCAATTTGATCTCTCATGATATGTACAAGAACTGGAACCTACCCCGCTAATGAAGAGCAACATTCGGCTTGAGTTAGTAGACCAATCCATCACCGTTCCCTTGGGATTGGTGGAGGACATTGTGACCACCGTCTGTGGGTGGTCCTACCTTGCTAATTTCCTAGTCATCCGTGTAGAGAACTGCAAGGGGAACTTCCCAATCATCATGGGAAAGGCCTTGCTAAGCACGGTGGATGCACGACTAGGCCTCTGCGATCTGTCCCTTGAAATTTCCAAGGAAAATCCTTTCGGGAAGATCAAGAAGAAACACGTTCCATGCATCGCATACAATGACTCAGGGTGCAACTGTGTGCAGCAATTATGGTCCACTAAGTAGATATCCCTTCAAGCATGTAGCCGGTGTACCGAGGAATCACCTATTTAACAGTGCCTGTATGCAGTAGCCACTAACCAAGAAGGCACCCAGTGGCTGACAGCTGATGCTAGCAGCACATTGTGCATGAAACCATCAGAGGGGCTTGTACAAGCCTACATTGATAGCAGAGATGAAATGGAATAGATTCATCAACAGGTCTCCACTGTTGATGACCAAGATGACTGGGGACAGCTAGAAATCCCTGAGAGCTTCAAACAAGAGCCCCTGAAGTTAAAGTCTTTACCAGCTCACTTAGAGTATGCATTTTTGCAAAATGGCAAGCCATTAATCATTAATTCCACCCTTACTCCAGAACAAAAGATGAAGTTGCTAGAGGTGATAAACAAATGGGTTGCTGCATTCGCATGGTCATATCCTGAGTTGACTGGAGTTTATCCCAGGGTTTGCCAGCATGAGATCTATCTTGACCCTTCCATGAAGCCATACCACAAAGACGGTTGAATCCCAAATTGAAGTAGGTTGTAAAAGATGAAATCAAATAGTTGCTAAAGGTGGGATTCATTTATTTTGTCGTCGATAGTGAATGGGTTAGCCCACTCGTTATCATGCCCAAGAAAGGTGGCAAGTGGAGGGTCTGTATTGATTTTCGATTGCTCAATATGGCGACCTTCAAGGACCACTTCCCACTCTTATTCGTGCATCAGGTGTTGGACACCATAGCTGGGCACCACTACTACAGCTTTTTGGATGGTTATAGTGGTTATAACCAAATCCAAATAGCACCAAAGGACCAAGCCAAAACTACTTTCACGAGTCCATAGGGAACTTTCGCATACAAGAATATGCCCTTTGGCCTGTGCAATGCGCCCACTACATTCCAACGTCTTGTCCTAAGCATCTTTCAGCAACAAATCGGCAATGGTGTGGAAGTCTTCATGGATGACATCTCCACCTATGGGGCCACGATCAAGTAAGCCTTGGACCATCTTGAGCAAGTTCTCAAACAATGTGTAGACACCAATCTGTGACTCAATTGGCAGAAAAGCTATTTGATGGTCCAAGAAGGCATTGTGTTGGGGCATCGCATCTCACAAACAACGATCAGCGTAGATCCTAAAAAGATTAGGGTTATCCAAGGAATCACCTGCCAACCAAGTACCGTCAAAGATGTCCAGTCATTCCTTGGACACACTAGTTACTACCGGTGATTCATTGAAAACTTCTCGAAGATCGCCAAGCCGTTGGTAGAGCTAACAAAGAAGGATGCTCTGTTCATCTAGACTAAGGAATGCAAGTCTACATTCCAAGTGCTGAAACAAAAACTCGTAGCAACCCCGGTTCTACGAGCCCCTGATTGGTCCAGACCCTTTCACATTATGATGGATGCATCCAACTTCGCCATGGGAGCTGTGCTTACACAGTATGACGATCAGAAACATCCTTATTATATCCACTATGCAAGCCATAGCATTGTGGGTGCTCAGTTGAACTACACCACCACCAAAAAGGAATTGATGGCAGTGGTGTTCTCCTTGGATAAATTCCAACACTATGTGCTTGGATACGAGGTATTTGTGCATACTAACCACAGTGTTATCCAGTTGTTGATGAACAAACCAATGGTGAGCCCCCGCATAATCTGGTGGCTAGTGATTCTTCAGGAGTTTGATCTTACCATGGTAGACAAAAAGAGGGCTGAGAATGTGGTTGCTGACCACTTGTCTCGGTTGCGATGGCATGACGCAGAAGAGGAGGAGCCCTTATTCGATCAATTTCTAGATGAATTCCTCTTCACAAGCGTGGTTGATCCTCAAGCACCCAAGGAATCCCCTTGGTTTAACCGCATCCTCACCTACCTCACAACCCAGGAGCTACCTAAGGAGTGGAACCATTAGTAGAAACAACAATTTCTCCATAAGGCCAAGTGTTTCATGGAAATCAACGATCACCTTTACAAGGTGTGCGCAGATGGCCTGGTCCGATGGTGTGTCCCTGATGATGATACACTGCACGTCTTCCAAGATGCTCACGAGGGTCCTTGTGGGGGCCACTATGTTGGATGCCAAACGACCATTAAAATCCTGCTTGCAAGGTATTACTAGCCTACACTTTTCAAGGATGCCCAATGGTTCGCCCGCTCCTGCGAACGATGCCAGAGGGATAGTGGGATGATAGCATGGTTAGAGGAACCTCAACAGTGGATCCAGCCACTGGAGCCCTTTGACATTTGGGGCATCGACTTCATGGGACCTATCACACCCCTGTCAAATGGAAAGGCATACATCATCGTAGTTGTGGACTACTGTACAAAGTGGGCTGAAGTGGCAACTGTCGTCGACTGTTCTTCCAACACCGCTACACAATTTGTCCAACAACAAATCGTTAACAAGTTTTGAGTGCCACATGCACTCATTTCAGATAATGGAACTCATTTTACGGGTGTCAATTTTCGAAAACTCATGCAATGCTTAGGGGTAATGCATAAATTCACAACTCCCTATCACCCCCAAGCCAACGGGCAGGCCGAAGTCACCAATAGGGAGATCACCAAGATCCTTACCCAAACCATCAGCAAATATAGGAGGGATTGAAGCACTAAGCTTAACAATGCCCTCTGGGCCTATCGCTCCACTTGGAAACTTCCTATAGGGTACTCTCCCTATGAGTTAGTGTACAGAAAGTTGCCAACACTTCCAATCCAAGCAGAACTCCAAAAACTATCCACTGCCAGTGACCTCAGCCTTGACCTACCGCTAGCACAACATGAACGACTGATCAATTTAAGTGTGCTAGATGAGAATCGATTAGTGGCCCTATCCTCCAATGAGATCCACAAGGCCTACAACAAAAAACAACACGATCTTAGGATTCGAAAGGTCACGTTTCGATGTGGAGACAAAGTGTTGTATTGGAACCCCTCACATGTATCCCAACCAACCAAGTTTCAAACATTGTGGGAGGGACCTTACATCGTCTCCGAAACCTTTTCATCTAGGGCCTTGCTCATCCACAAACCTGTGGACCCCACCAAAACACAGTTAGTCAACTGCTAACAACTAAAACCTTTCCGCAAACTCCACTCCACCAGTGCAACCACCTCATCATCGCCAGGTCAGCCACACTCCATTTTTCATGTCTCCTCCTTTCCACCCAGTCGTGGGGGAGACCGTCATCCCTGTTGATCCATTACACTCCACCCCTCGCTGTTTTGTCATTTTTTGTTTTACACTTTTTTGTTTTTCACCATCGTTTATACGTTTGAAACTTCTTTGTACATTTTTTCCTTTCTTTACTTATTTTTCATTTCTTTGTTTCTTTGTGAATGTTTTATTTTTTCGCATAATTGTTAATCTGTCGTCTTATTATCTTCAAATGTCTAGCGCAGATGATTTTCATTGCAATGGATAATGTACACTCATCTACCTAGTTTTGTAGTTTCCGCCCTCGCATGGTTCTTTTTGGACTTTACATCTACTTTCCGCTCATAAAATCAGCAGTGAGTTCACGTCATCCACCCATGCACCCACTCCATGGTTTCCCTTCTGTTGAGCACATGCAACCCCTTACCTTAACAACATTTTAATTAATGTGTGACATGTGTAGTTCCCAAACTAAGGGATGGCCCAACGATTTGAATCAGGTGTGAATTCAAGGGGAACGCTTTATTCGTTGTTCTGTTCTATTCCCTGGGTTGCCGGTGTGCCCTTACGGATTTCCTCCCACTCCAAGTCTCTCTCCACGGAAGCTTCTGGGTAGTCCGACCTTGCATGGTGTGGTCCTCACTAAAAAAATTTAAAAATTCAGAAAAAAACAAAACAAAAAATAAAATAAACAAATAAAATGAAGATTCAAAGCACACCCCTTGATCGGATGCATACAAACATGCATGGGTCTTCGCATGGTGTGGTTCCCCTGCACAAAAGAAAAGAAAAACAAATCGCGGGGGAATTCAAAGCACACCCCTTAGACCACCTCTCACGAGCCACACACACTAGTTATGGGACTTCCTTGGTCCCCTCTAACTTTGTACCATTTCACTTCCTTCTTCTCACGTTTGTTGGAGTGGTGGTTCTCTATGAGGTCATTCTTGCTTCCTTGAGGAATAGCCAAGACTTCGTCTATTGCTGCAATGTCACTGAATGTGGATGGTTTTGGGTCTAAACTTCGAAACGATTCTACCAGGTCACTTACCCACATCTCCACATGGGGTTTCCTGTGGACGACGATTGGAATACCATTCTCTCATCTCTCTCTCTTCACCCAGTTCTCTCTGTCGCTCACCTCACTGCCTATCTTATGTCGTGAACGTGTGTCATGATCTCCTTGGGTTTCCCATGCCTTGGCAGAATCTCTTGGGTCAGAGTCTTACCTAGCGAACACCATTTCTTAGCCCTAGGGCCCACGAACCCCAGTGTTGAGGGCTATGCAGGGGCTACTAAGGCTATGACCTGCTATGGGGAGGACCCACTTACATTTCCTTGGTCTCGCTTATTAGGTCTCCCTTCCTTTGGATTTCGTGGTTGACTAGTTTTTGGGTCCCATCGCTTGATTTATTCCCTGTGGAGTTCTTTTTGAGTCATGTTCTCCTATTTTTGTCTCTTTTTTGCATTTAATTCCCTTCCTCATGTCCTTAGCCATGTCCAAGCCTCTCACGCACTTCAACTGCCTCAATTTGGAGTTTCAAATTCATCATTTCAGGCTTTTTATGGGTTGGTCAATGCTGGTCAATGGGTGAACACCCTTGCGTCGATGGGGCCCCATCAACGCAGTGACTGCGTATATGTGGCTGTGTATACGTGGCCCCGTCGACACAGCACCTAACCCCTATATATACCCTGCCGCACTTTGCCATTTTTCACCACTTGGAGTCTAAATTGAGGGGAGTTTTTACCGTTTTTTCTGCCTAACCTTTCCCAACGCACCTACAATCCGTTGCGAGTCCTCATCAACCGATCCTTGCCCTTTTAAGTAACCGGAGGTATGCTCTCAGTCGTGGGGCGGGGGTGGTGTCTTTGTGAAACTAACTATAACTAATTAATTAATTAATTAGTTTGTTAATTACAAAAACTTTGGCCCTAACCCATAAATTAACGCTCCGAGAGACTTAATGATGTGCCTGTGCCAAAAACATAACTTGGTCAAACTAAGAAAGTGTATACGGACCATCTTAAGCTACTTATGAATGGTCTAACAGATGGTTATGTTTGATTGTAGATGGCATCCAAGAAACGAAGGACCGTCACAGCCAAGGGACAAGCGCCCACGCACGGGAAGGGGACGAGGTGCACAACCGCTAGAGCATGTGGAGGGCTCTCATGCAATAGGGCCTTTTTACAAAAGACCTGATGTGGAATCGGTTCATCAGATTCCCGAAGAGGAGATTCCCGATGAGCAATCACTCGGGGATGAGACCCCTTCGATAGCACCATGGCTTGAGGTTACCCTGACCCAAGCTTGCCTTGATGCTATCATGTCGTGCAAGGTGCAACGGACAGTCCTCCAAGAGCTAAATTTTGGACCATTCCTCGAGAATGCACCAGAAGATGTGAGGCACCAACTACAAAACTCTCCGATGTGGCCAATCATCACAGCCAGTGGTGAATGGTACTTAGAAGAAACTTATCTCTTCTGGACGAATCGGCAACCAGGGTCTAGAGTAAGAATCAAAGACATTTATGTCTCGAAGGCTATAGCGCAAGCTCTGGGGTTGCCTAAAACTGGGGCAAATGTGGCAGAATTTCCAAAATAGGCCAATCCAGAGGTAAAGGCGCAATGGACCTAACAGTGCTATGGGGTAGAGTGCAAGGAATTCAGCTCCCTAACCACGGTAGAGAGAGTGTACTCCAAAATTGTGTCTTACCACCTAAACCCAAATGTAAGACCTAGCAAAATCATAGCCTTCTCCGCTCGTGCATGTGCCACCTTGAGTGGGAAATTTCCCATGAGTCTTCCACAGCTATTGTTTCTAGAGATTGAAAAAAGGTCCACTGAGAACGAATGTGGAAGACGAGCTCTCCCATTTCCCTGCCTAATCTGAAAATTATGCAAACGAGCAGGAATAGCATGATATTCCAATGTAGTCCAGCGTGCCCCAATTGCCTCATGGCGAGAGATGATGAAAGAAAATCCTCCTACCACCACACAGATAGAGGAGGAGCACTAACCACCTCCACCACCTACACAAACAACGTAGCTGAGCTCGCAAAACACAGCAGAATACCTCCGCGAGATCCAGGAAACGCTCTTGAGCCAGCAAGAGCAATCTGGTAGGATTGGTGGAGGAGAAGATCCTTCGGTCTATCGTCCTATCATGAGCCACTTGGAGCAAGTGGCTCACTCAGTTAGCTTGCTTGAAAGGGCAGGGCTGATATTCTCCGCCACCCGAGCATAAGTTCCAACCAGAACAGATCCAAGCATCCAAGATGTATCAACATCAACCCAACGGTTATTCCCCGAAATCTCAGGGAATGTTGCTGCCTTCTCGGTCTGCTTGGAAGATGGTGAAGGGGCGACGGTCCTAGTGATGCAGCACCAGGGACAAGAAGTTGCGGCCAAAGTTGTTGCTGATACAATCTCTATTGCTCTCAATGCACTAGCAGCACCTGTACCAAACATTTATGGACTACAAGATGTACAGGTGTCTGCCGGAACTTCGCGTAGCTAGATTAACGCAACCCAACATGAAGAGTTGTTGGACCGACTGGTGGGAATCAGGCAATTGCTTCCAGATGTCTTCGACCTTCTGGACAACATCACTGCAACCCAGTCGGAGCTGCTCTCGGCAAGGGGCAAGAGTCTTGTTTTGGAAGGGAAACTTGAAGCTGCTTAAGTCACTTGTCAGCGCTTGGCAACTGAGATAGCCCAATTAAGAGCCCAGTTTGCCGATCTAGCCATCCTCAACCGCGAAATCACCAGAGATGAAGCTTTTCAACAACTTCAGCTTAAACTTTAGGTTGTTGAGGATGAGCAAGAGACAGCGATCCTCGACAAGTCCATAGCAGACGCCCAAGCATATCACTTAGAAAAGGACTTGATGGAGGTTCGCCAAGAGAGCATACAACTGACCGCGAAAGTTCATCGCCTCCATAATGTTGGTGCAGAGAATTAACACATGAAAGATTTTATCCACCAACAGCAAGAGGAGTTAACCAAGGTGAACGTAGACATAAGAAGGTTGGCAACTGAAAATTGAAATCTATCAATGGAGAAGGTTCGGGCATTGCGACAGAAGTCTACAATCGAGATTGCCGCTTGGAAAAATGAGGCCCTGAATTCAAAAAAATCAAAAATCATTACAGGGACCAAGTGAGATTGCAGAAGGAGATAAATGAGAAGCACATTCAAGTTGCCAAAGCCAAGATGGACCAAGCGCTCCAGCAGCTTCAAGAGGGAGGCGATGTATGGCCATCTATCTTCGATGGGTTGAATGCCTACAACAAAGCAGAAATCCACCTAAAGGAGCTGCAGATCGAGGAAATGACAAAATACATGGAGTTGGCCAAACTTCGATATGCAAACCTAGCTATGCTCACAGCCGGGAGACCGCGGTCAGAGTTAGAAAAGTAAGTGGCCGCCTCATATTCCTTATACAAGGGGAAGTTCCAAGCACACAAGGCAACAAAGCAAAAGCTGGCAACAACAAGTGCAGAACTTGAGGTCCTCTACCCAAGCTTTGAAGGACAACGTACAGTCGCAGAGGACCTGGCCCAAAGAATGAATGACTACCAGCAGCTGCAGGCATCAATCTGAGCGTTCGACATCGAACACAAGCAATTCGCAGCCTAGTTTGTCAATTTAAAAGAACTCTTTTCGACACTACCATGCCCTTGGGAAGTTCTAGCTCCAGCACACATTGGAGAAGCTACCTGGACTGTGAATGACCCCAGAAGCAAAGAAGAAAAGATGAAGGCTCTCTTGGAGGCTTTCCAGTTGCCTCCAGAAGTTGCAGCTGCCGCAGGGCAACCGTCATTCACGCCGCCACCAACGCATGGGCCAAAGGCTGGAGAAGGTCCGTCAGAACCACCACCCCCAGGGACGGTGTGATCTTCTCCAGCAATTTTGTGCATCATTTTACACAGCAGACGCTCTAGGACCAGCGAGGTGTTTAATTTTGTCTCTGAACACCACCATTTTTGTAATTTGTTCTCCTCTGTAACTCTGGCACTTGGTCAAATTCATGTTGTGTCATGTGTGTGTCATGTATGTGTTTTAGTTATGTGTATTACAAATAAGAATCCATACCTTCCAATTTGTAAAGTAACTCAAGGACGAGTTTTTGCTCAGTCGTGGGGGTATGATGAAGTGTCATTAAGTCCTGCATCAACTGGGCCGCGTATACGCGGCCGCGTTGACATGGGCCCGTCGACGTGGCCCCGTTTACACAGCCGCCTATCTCGGCCTATAAATAAGAGGGCCTTTTGCGTCATTTAGGCATCTTTTCAGTTAGTTGTAACGAAGCTCTTGCAGTTTGTTCCTGCAGGAGATAGAATATTTTCCAAGTGCCCGTAGCAAGTGTAAGAAAAGTGATCGGCTCTTTATTCGAGCGTTGATGTATCTAAGCCCATTGGCGTGATGGCAATAAAGACGAACTATTCAAGCATTCCTTGCAGCATTTGGACTTAGCTATTTTATGCATTCAGTAGTTTAATATATTTATGCTTTGTTAGTTACATGTTAATTACTTAAGTTTCCGTTATTATTATTTTAATCGTTATTGCTCATTCGTAGTTCGTAAAGGCCATAAGTACGACCATCTCAAACGTAAATCAAACACTTGGTAAACCCAGTGACGCTTAACGTCTGGTAGCCCAGAAGTGTTAGAAGATGCTCAGAACGTGCTCGGAAGATGGGACCGGATACTTATGCTAGGAATAGTTAGAATACAAGTTAAGATAATTAGAGATTAGATAATAGTTTATTCCTTACCTTTCATACCTTAAATTAGCTACCAAAAGATATGCAAAAAGCTATAAAAATCATTAGCCTTAGTCTCACTTAACCATCGTAAACGGAACATCACAAGTGAGATTAGTAAGACAATGACCGTTCTAACCCAAAGTTCCACTGGTTAGAGTCTGGTGTATGTTAAGCACTTACAGTCTGCGGAATTCGACCAGGTCGTGTGTGAACGCTCGTGATTCGTATGGTTGGGCGTAGGGGTACCTAGTCGCTCATCAATTATGGAGGCTACATCACTATATCTCTTATGATCTGATGCATAGGAATAATTTGTGTTGAATAACATGCATGACCCCTCACAAATACTCAATAAAACATTAGTAATAAACACTATGGTTGAGTTGAACTACCAAGACATTCTAACCTAGTTCTATAATACTGATTAGAATAAAGGTATTGTTACAAGAAAAGTAAACAAAATTTTAACAAAGCATATTCTCTACTATTGATTGGAATAAAGGTATTGTTATAAGAGAAGTAAACAAAATTTTAGCAAAGCATATTCTCTACTATTACCACAATGAATTTTGCTCTCCTAATCACCAATGACTACAAGGAAATAACTTATAAGCAAGTTCATTCTTAAAGAATTTGTACATTAATATCTCGTATGGTACAGAAACTTGAACCATTCTAGAATTTAAGTTGTTTCTCATGCTCTCTAAGAGCATGATATTTGAACCATTATAGAATTTAATTTATTTATCATGCTCTCTCAGAGCATGATAAAAATGTCTATTTAGTCTCTAATGACTCATCTACCAACAATATATATATATATATATATATAGGCTTGTACAACCTCATTAAATCTCATTTATGAAGATAATTTTATTGAATGCAAACATTAGTAGAGATTCTTTTATGATGGTTAATGCAAAAGTTATTAGAGAAATTTTTTAAGTTGTGTGATAACCACACAAGTTATAAAACTTAGGTTCAAGCTTGGACACAACCACTCAAAAGGGATTAATTAGGCTTTTGTTCATCCACCAACCCTCCCAAAACCCTATAGGGATTAATTAGGGATAAGCATTGAACCTCTACATGATGATCCTGTATGATAACCACCCATAATCTAAACACATAGAATGCAATTTAAAACAATAATCTAAGTGTAAAAATAAAATTTAGATTTTTCAATCATTTTTTTAAAAAGGAAAAATAGGGTAGAAATTGTGACACCTTAAAATGGTGGGTACTGAAACAATTTGACCATAAATACACCCAAGACATAGCAAACGTGATTTTTCGGAATGACTTAGAAGAATGTAATGGTCTTAAATTAACACATCATAAGCCACAAATACAGCAGTCACTAACCGCACGTTGTAACTGAGTAATGCCTCAATTAATTCTGCACTAATTTATTAGATCAATATCAGCCTAAACAATATCTAAAAAGTAACAAGTACAACAATACTTGTAAAAAAATTTCAATATTACTAAAAATCAGAATGAGAAGAATTTCATATTTCATTGCTTATATAGACAAAGAAATGTAACCATCCAAAAACATTGAACTTGGGGGATGGAAAAGGTGCACATAACAATAAACATTGAATATGAACTTTAAATTCTGAAAACACAGCTGGGGAATGATAAACATAGCTCGTCTTCAAGAAAATGCCCGTAATTTCCAACCAACCAAGGGTTCTTTTATAAAAAGGTAGGGTAAAATACAATTTAAATGTAGAATTAGCGGAAAAATACATCAAATATGCATCGGTGCAGGAATAAATACACATCAAAGGACATTAACTTTTAAGAGGCTCAACGGTTAACAAAATGTTCTTGTTGTCGAGCATATAAAATTGTTTGGAATAAACAAAAGCATGTAGATCTTTATTTAACTCAATCTAAATGAAATAAATTCAGTGATTTGTTTCCCTTTGCCTTCACAGTCAACGGACCACAAATAGTTTATGCACACCTACAGACGAAGTAAATAAAGATTATAGCTAGTTCTGCCAAACTTGTGTTTCACCAGCATAGCCCATTCACAAAATTTTAAATTCCTGAGCTTTCATTGGAAACAAAGCTAAAATCTATCAACCCAATTTTGAAAGCAAGGATCTTCAGGGCATATTAAGCGCCTCAAGAAGCAAGATATTGCTTCTGAGCTTGGCATGCACAGTCAAAAAATGTCTTAACAACCTCAGCACATCTCCATGGGTCATTTTTGTGTTCTCTGTAACATTCAAGGCAGGACTGTTTTGCAGCTGAGCAAGGGATATCTTTCTGTTCTGGCATCTTAAATTCCTTTTCATGAAGTTCCTTAGCATTGTGCTTAAATTCTTCTACCATTTTTGATTCCTCCTTGTGCAATTTTTCAATTACTTTTTCACTTTCATGCAGAACTTTATGAATGTTTTCAATTTCCTTATCAACTGGTGAGGCTAATGATCCTGGAATGTAACTAGGCAATGCTGGTTGCCATGGTGCAAAGCCTTGTGATTGCTTTTCAGAATGTGACTGATGGTCAAATTTACTAGGTTTTATAAGCTTCGACTTTGGTTTAACCTTTCTAGGTTTCCTGTTTTCATCACCCGCTAATCGACGAATCAGATCAGCATTTATTTGAACTTTGAATGGATCATCCATTTTCTGAATCTACAACCAAAAGTAGAAACAATAACATTTAAAGTCCTGTAGATACATGAAAAACAAGTTCATAAAAATCCTTTCCGCTTTACGTCATAGTGTATTTGACTACATGCAAAATGTTGCAAATTTAATTACCATGACAATAGTAAATAAGAAAAAGTAATAAACATTTACTACACAAATGACACAAGGGTTACTGTTAAACCGAGACCGTACTAATACCAAGGCATATGAACTAAACGTCAACTAAACATATCAATAAAGAAATATTATAATTAAACGATATGAGAGTTTACATGAAAAATCTGTTGACTCCCTTTTTAATGTTTTCGGAAATTCTAGCATTAGCTCATATTATTGCTATTATTTCTTTGTTGGTATAAGTCAACGGCATTGCTCTATCTTCATCATGGAAGTACCACTCATAGTCCATGCCAAAGTGTTATAGTTCAACCATAATTCATTGGACACTGAATAACAGTTTACAAGTTTTACCTTCATTTGCAGTGTATGCTTAGATTAACTGTGTAAGGACCTATAATAACCACCCTCCACGAGTCTGTTTTCTTGCATTGTGAGTGCATATCTTAGGCTGATGTTGGCTGGTCCCACCCTACACTGCAACTTGAATTGTCATTTAAGTCATTAAGTGACAAGTTTGAAATAAGATTCAAAAATCCTTAAAGATTTTGTTTGTTTAGAAACTTCTACGTGTTTCTTCAAAAAGAAGAGAACTACCAAACTGCATAAGTCAAACCTGTTTGAGATACACTGTTCAAGTTGAATGTTAACGTTATTTATGTAATTATATATGGATCTAAAAGTGAGCAATTTCAGGGCATCTGTATTAATCTATTAATCTATCATCAGGTTGCACATGAACCAAACATGTTATTCAGCAAAAGTTATAATGACTTCTGAGAGAAGTTAGATATATTTGGGATCATGGGAAGAGTATAAGTGACAAGCAGACACATGAATCTCCTACATAAAAAAGTGATGACACAAATATAAGAGGGCTAGAGATGCAGCAGGAATGTGAGGACTCCTCCATTCTCCCCAAAGGTAAATATATGTAGACTTTATAGTTGACAGGGAAGTGATTTTGGGAATTAGTAAGATATAGGCACAGGGGTTATAGAATATCTGAAAGGAATTACAATACCATATGTGATGAATTTGGTTCAAAGATATTCAAGATGATATCCCTTCGTGTAGCTGATGATACTATTTTAGAGGATGAATCTGAAGAAGTCCTGGTTGCAAAAATAGAGACTTGGAGAAACACCCTAGAATCAAAAAGATTGAGGATTAGTAAAAGTGAAATAGAATATATGGAGAGCACTTTAAGTGGAAAAGTAAGTAATCAAGATACAAAGATTAGAATCCAAAACCAAGAAGCTTCTCAATGTAAGCATTTCAAATACTTGGGGTCTCTAGCTCAAGTGGATTGTGAGATTAACAATGATATGACAAATAGAATTGAAGCAGGATGAAAGAAGTGACAGGAAGCAGGTAGTCTGCTTTGTGAATACCTACTAGTTTAAAGGGTACATTCTACAAAACTCATCAGATGTGCAATTCTTTATGATGCAGAGTGCAAAACTTTGTTGATTTGCTTACATAAAGAAAGACATCCACAATTTAGGTATTAATGCTTATTTGGCTCTTAATAGAAGTGAACGTCATACAAGAACTCATATAGCTGACCTCGTAGTTGGGATAAGGCTAGGATGATGAGAATGTGATCAATTTGGTACATGTTGATCATGTATCCTAGTAAAACTTGGTGCAATAAAATCCTGCATATACCATTATGTATCTCATACAGGCCTGAAAATTAATGTCTTTGTGGTTAGTAACAATTTGAATCTGTGTAGAGCTTAAGTACTCTATTTGATCATGATCACTATTGATACAAAACATTATTATCAAACTTAGACTCAGGAAAAACTCATCTAACATTGTAAAACTTGGACTTGCAAATCAGACTCTAAAAAAAACTCTACTAACTTGTTTAAAACTTGAAACTAAAAAAGCATAGTTACAAACATTAGAAAACCTTTGAGTCATTCTTAACTTATTAAACTTGGGAGTCCAAGTCCCTAAATCATGGCAAGCCAGTCAAAACTTAGACTCATCAAGTACTGCCAAGTTTGACAATAGCGATACGTATGCATTAAGTTTGAGGTAGAAATTCAACTGTTGTAAACAAGTTATTATTTGGTGGAGTGGTAAAATATGATTCAAATTTGGTTTAAAACTTGTACCAAATATGATGGTCAGAACTAATCCAAACATAATCAATTATCTGCCTTGCCATCCCATAGTTAATTAATCAGTTAACCTACAGGATCCAACTGCCACATAGTAAAAATCAACAAACAGATACAGAATTGGACCAACTCGGAGACATTGGGCAATGCACTGTATACCTACTATTCCATTCAGTTTTTTGTTTCTAGCCATGATTGAGGCTAGAAATGTGACTATACCTATGCTACTAGGGTGAGGTGTTGTGACATTTTCCAACAAAATGCTATCGATTGCAAAAGGGATATAATGAGGGTTATGTCAGAGCAATTATTTGAAGGGTACATGCACAAACCCAAAATGACTATGGTAACCCCCTACCTTATACTTACCTTAATAATTGTATGGCAAATCTAATCCTATTTTTGAAAGGTTCTTTTCTCTTTCTAGGATGTACGCTGCTTAACTGTCCTAGGAGCAAACTGAGCTAGCTGTGCAATCTATGATTTCAAAATTTGTCTCTCTATTTATGTATATTTCCTTCTTCCCCGTTTGCTAGTTTCTATTATCCTGGTTGGGCTTTCCTTTTGGAAGGCCAGAGTGGCTGCACTTTTATTTTTCATGTTCTATTTCTTATTGTTAAAGCTTTACCAGCTTTCTATTTTCCATTTCTCATTGTCAGTCTTGTTTATCTTTTATCAATATTAACACAATACAGATTCACACATCTGCAGACTGACAAAGTTGTCACCCATTTTCAGAGGCTCATAAATGAACGGTTCAATAAACTATCCAGCATTTATTTCACCATGATCAAATGCTATCGTTGCACCATAACAAGTTGCTAAGCATGCACACAAAGTACATTTTAATAGCTTCCAAGTGCAGTATCCACCATTTTATATGAGATCCTATTTAATAGCTTGCCTTTAACAAGAGTTTTAAAATGTCTGTGTGCATTAAAATAAATGAATATAATTAAGCATGTACATTTATATGGGACAAAATATAATCTATAATGGTTTTTTGTTGCAAAACAAAAATTTAAATGGTAACTTATACAAACAATAAACACATCACTGAGTGTATTAAATGGGAAAATTTCTTCCACATATAATTCCTCTGTCCCTTATTCCTAGTTGACTTTCCGTCACCATTTTGAATTACTTGACGTTTTTGTGGTGACAACATTGTTCTCCCTTTAGAGTAGCCTTGGTTTTGCTGTCATTTAATTTGCTTATACTATTACTTAGTGCCCTCTCTAAACTTTCCTATATTCAATTTACATTTCTTGGTTTATAACCTGATGAGACATTCAACCTAGGAATTTGGATACAGTTGCCACTCCATTAAGGGCCATAAATGGAACAGTAGAAGTAAAATTCAAATACATTAATTTAAACTTTTACTTTTTCATCTCATTGGCATTCTTGACTCAAAGTGCTGTCATGTGCTTGGAAAAAACTCATAGTGTACAAGTTGTGTATTGCCTTTATCCAAAAATAGACAATCAATAGGCACATAGCTAACAAGATAGAAGTGACCACTATGGGTGTCAACAATATTTCCCTAGAGATGTCTTACCCTGAAGTGCTGCAAGAAAACTTTGTTCAGAGCATGTCACAGTTCACTCTCTCAACCTACCACATTAATTTTCTATGCTTTCAAATGAAATTTATCAACCTTGCGTTTTCCATAAGATTGTTATTCTATTCTTACCTTGGAATAAAAGATAGTTAAAGGTGTCATACATCACAGTTTTACTTTTTAAATGTTCGACACCGGTTTTTAGGCAATATTTTGAATGAAAACATGAATAGCACAGCTGTTTACCATGTAAATTTTTTTGTTGTTAAATACTGAAATGCAAAGTCTAATTTATAACGTGTTTGCATCTGCTTTGTTGAAAATTCCAAAAGAAAAGATAAGTATATAGGATTCCTTGAAACCCATCATAAAGATACAAGGAGCTAAACCTGGAAGAGAGAAAGCTAAGCTTTCTTTCATGTAGCAATTCAAAATAATGAAACATCTTATATAATTGATTTAACCTGTATCAGTAATGCATGATGGCATATTTAAAAATTATAAAACTGGATATTTTTGTGTGTGCATTGCCAAACTATCTTTAAAAGTTGAAATTCTGAGATGACGGCGGACATTTGAAAAGCATTACAAGAATCTTAATAGCGGAAATTGTAACTGAAAAACTTTCACTGTTAATAGAAGAACTCTGAACATTCTATGCTATTGCAGCTTCTTAAATTCTTTCAACTAATATTTTAGATGCCATTTAGAATGTTTTAGGCTATGCAGTTATAAACCTTGTATCTGTTATCCATTAATCACATTTGCTAGATTCATTAAGCAATAAAAGTGACGAAATAACTAAATCTCGTAGGAAAAGCGACCAAATTCAAGGCGAAATTATAATATTAGCAAGATGGAAACAGATTCCAATGTCCGTCTCTGCTTCAAAGTTTGCGTTTGAATAAGCCATCGTGGTCGTTTAAAGTCGGAGAAGGAAGAAGAATAAATTAAGGATAATTGCAAAAGATGAGCCCTAGGCTGTTTAACCATAACAGAATACTTGCGCCTACGTAGGTTAAAGAGGAAATTTCCTTCTAGCGATTATGCGGAATAAAATCTTTGTTAATGAGTATCAAACAATGATTTTATAACACAAAAAGGTATGAACAAGATTATTGCAAGCCGTACCATCGTAGAACCAAAAAACTAGCCCCAAAATTTATACTAGATTTTGAAATCCACGTACCGGAGTTCAGACGTTCCAGGAAGAAGGGGAAATCAAACAGAAAAGAAAAATAGAATCAGAACACCCTGCGCGATGGTAAAACGTCGTCGCAATGTACACAGATAAATTAAAAGTCCATCTTCGTACACCGCTGCCGCTGCTTTATGACAAACTATGTTAATCTTACCTTGATTCAATTTTGTAATTTAAAAATCGCATATGAGAATGAGCGAAAACGAATCACTAAATGCTATGCACCAAATCGGTCCTGTGTTTCCCACGTTTGCTTTGGTTGTTTATGATGGACTTTTGTTTCCTGTGCGTGGAATTTTTTTTTTTAATTTAAATGTTTTATTTTTTATTTGACCTTTTGATCTTTTCTCTTGTTTGAGTTTTCCTCGAGAAATTTGAACGTTCAAACGTATTAATTGACATGCCAACATCAAACGCCCAAAGTGATTATTAAGACCTTAGAAAATAAATTTTGTATACGTTAGAATATATCCTGACGTGGGTTGTCTACTTCAAAGTTTTACTTTAATATGTATTGTTTGCCGTTAAACATATTTTAAATGGGTAGCTTGTTATTGTGTTTAGGCTACAAGTTTGGGGGTGGGGTTGTCAAAACAAAATTGTATGATTATAGCCAACACTAAATTGTCATAGAATTTAAGTAGAACTTTATAACTTAATGTTACTCGTTGAAATCTATTCCATAACTTGGAGTTTCCAAATCATTAGTCTTACCATTAGGCTAACAGCTATCGTTGATTGGTTACAAGTTCTTTTTTTTCTTTTTTTTTCCTTTTTCTTTTTCTTTTTCTTTCAAGGAAAGGGGGTGGTTGTTGGAAGTGGGGGTGGTGTGGTGGCAAACAGGTAGTTTGTGAGACCTCAAAAATAATGACAATTAAAAACTTTAGAGTACATTAGATCATGGAAGAGAGAATCTAAAAAAAAAGCCCAACAATTTTGAGGATGCCTTTTCAAGTTTTTATCTTTACAACTAATCTTGAAAAACCGCCTCTCTAGGGTAGAAAAAAGTTCAAGCCTTGCCCTTATTCAGAAGCATCCTCATGGGTTTTTACTTCTTACTAAAGGGTTTCTTATAAAGAAAATGAGAAAACCCTCTCAAAAGATAAAAGAATACATTAATCATAAATAATGAACAAATAGCAACAAAAGCTGAAAGCTTCTCATCCTTGAGTCTCTAAAACAAAAAGAAATTAATATTGTAGAAAATAAATTAACTAGTCTAGCTATATATTTATAATATATATCTATTATTTGGCTAAGAAAATCTTATATATTTTATAAATTAATAAAATCTCAAATTGATTCATTCAGAATTGATATTCATATTGAAAACCAAAATCAAAATGATTGTACCTTATTCAATAATAATTCTTGTGAACATTTTTATTAATTTGATTCATAGTGTTTTTTTTCTATGGCGTGGACTTTCCATAGCATTTTTTTCCATCACGTTTTTCTCCATAGTGCGGGATCTTACATGGCAATTGATGTGCAAGGTGACAAAATACACTCCCCCTCCCCTATCGTGCGCCAAACGTATTGGCCTCTCAGCCAAAATTATTGAACATTCACAAGGAATAGATTGCAACTTTGACCATTATCAAAATACTGTATTGGTTTTACCACATAAGGACACATAATGAAGGCCTCAATTCCAAACAACCAATCAACTCCCTTCATATGTCACTAGTGAGAAGTGGCTAAGTGGTTAGCTCATTATCTTATTACGTAACAGGTTGCCAATTTGAGTCATACTTGAGGCATTATTATATTCCTCTATAATTTATCTCAAAGTATCATATTGGTTATATATGTCTTAGGGTGTACTTGCACTTATTATCATTCTTTAAGGTTTCAACACCCTACCCTCCTCCATACCTACTTCCCCTTTTCTAAAATTTATTTACTATTTCATGTTCTAATTGTGGGATAAACTTATAACTTTTAATATGCATTTTTTAAGTTGTATATTCTCTTACATGATATAATAATAAGCTAAAGTAAATGTAAAAGGTAATATGTAAAAGTGAAGAGGAAATCAAGGGTCAATGTGAGGAGTGGATCAAGGTTTCAATTTAGACAAACTCCTTTCCTATATCATGTTCTCACTATATTCTAAAGCTAAAACCTATTATATGCATTTCTAGGGGAGGCATCATATCCCCAAAAATGAATAATAATATTTTAAAAATTTCAAAGTAGATCATTGAAGAGATAGTCTAAAGAAAAATTCAATGGTTTTTGGGATGGATTTTCAGGTTTTCATTCTTACAACTAATCCTAAAAAAGCCTCCCCTCTAAGGTAGGAAAAAGATTAGGCCTTGTACTTATTTAGAAGTGTGCTTATAGGTTTTAATTTCTTACTAGAGGGTTTTTTGAAAATAGAAATAAAAAACATTTTGTAAAGACCAAAGAATACATCAATCAAAAATAATGAACAAATAGGAAAAAAAAAAGTTGAAAACTTTCCATTATTTAGCCTCCAAAATAAAAAGAAATTAATATTGTAGGAAATTAATTAACTGTTCAGCTTTCACTAGGAGTTGTTTTGCTTTAAGTTGTAGATGAAAAGAGACATCTTTAAGAATTTGATATTTAACTCCTAAAGAGAGATCATAGTTATGCTTTTAGTACTAGAAAATAATTGCACACCAAAGCTTCCAAATAGAATATAAAACAAGGAGTCAAAGACATTTCCAAATGCAAAGAAAGAAAGTAGACAAAGCATACTAATCACTAAGAATGACTTTATTGATGCTTGGTTGAAAGTTACATATTTTGAATGTCCATTTCCAAACATGATAAGCAATAGGATACTTAAAAAAACATGAAAAAATGAATCTTCACTTCTACAAAGAGGACATTGAAGAGAAATAATTCTCATATGTTAAAGACAAGTGCCGATAGGAAGACCTTGATGAATAAGAAGCCATTAAAAAAATATGAATCTTAGGAAAGGTAAGAGCTCTCCAAATATTTTTTTATTTTCCTTGTCCACAAGTGCAATGATAATTGCATTCTCTAGGCCTTATTGAATTCGTTATGAATAAACTCAATGTTTGTAATAATGTCATAGGCAACTTTGGAATTAAAAGAAAAAATAGATCTATCATCCTTCTAAAAATATACAGAAAAGTCTAATGCAAATTATTTCCAACTTTAAATAAATTCTTAAGATTATAAATTAATTTTTCCAAAATTCTTTTTATTCTTTGTATTCAAACCATAGAGGCTAGAAGCTTTATTCCATGTAATCCATCTATCATGCATATGTAGATAAGAAATTGTAGTGATTCCAAATTTGTTCCAAGTGGTACATAATCTAGATGGATTAGTAGCTCAAGTTCCTTCATTAAAAGGAAGCCACCATTGGCTGATTTGCTTAAGTATATCTTTTGAAGCTGTAATATGATTGTAATTTAAATATTTACTAAGCTTGCACTATGTCTTCCAAATTTGTATAAGAATTGGAAAACTAAAAATAAAAATGGCCCGAGGAAAAAGAAGATAGTAGAAAAAATTATTAGAAGATCAACTATTATCCTTCTTAGGTTTTTGTTACATAAATCTATTTCTTAAAAGGAGTATCCAAACATCATCTCTATTAATTCAATTTGTAATCCATTTACGTGGAAGAAAAATAATCTAGTTATCATGATTAATGAGGCCAAGTCCTCCATCTTTCATACTACTAGTGCAAATATCCAAAGTAACTCTAGAAAAGCTTTTTTAATATTGTTTAGTAGACCAGAGAGATAGATAGATAATACAATCAATTTTATCATAAGAGGTTTTAGAATGAGCCTAAAAACTAGAGTAATAAACATGAATTAATTAAAGCATATACTTAATAACCAAAACTTTACTAGCAAGAGGAAGTCTTTATTTATTTATTTATTAAGATTCTTTTTAATTTCATCAACTGCATCATTCCACAAAATAGTAAGATTATGCTTAACAAAAAAGGTATTTATAAAATTTTGAAGAAAAAATATTTTTTCAAAATTTTTTAAGTATCAAGAGTAATCCACTCATCAATATTGCTATTACAATAAATAACATATTGTTGCCAATTGATACGAGAGCCAAATAAGATGTAGTAATCCTTTACTCTAGTTAAAAAAGTATTGATATGTTGTAGAAGATTGTTAATTATAAAAAAAGAATCATCTACAAAGTGTATGTTAAGAAATTAAGTACCTTAATTATCAATTGAAATTTCCTTAATGATGTTCTTTTGTAGATCATAATGTAGATTATGTAAAACAAAGTCTACAATAATAATAAAAAGATAAGGATCTTGACAAATAGACCATTGAAGGGAAAAGAAGGAACTCAATCCAAATTAGTAGGAACTTGAGGATTAGCATCAATAAACATGATAAAAACAAGATAAATAAAATAATCATTAAATCCTAATTTATAGAGATAAGAGATAATTGGATTTCATTCAAATAATATCATAAGCTTTAGCATAATCTAACTTAATAAAAGCAATGTCCAATTTAGTATCAAAAGCCTACTACATTCCCTCCTAGGCAACAAGAGCATTATTTAAGATATGTCTACCTTTAACAAGTTTAATGATATCTTCTATAACCATCTAAATTTGGCAAGCCATGCATAACTAAAAATTTATATGTGTTGTTAAGAAGAGTAATAAGCCTCTAATTACCAATATGTTGAAGATCTCCATTGTTAGGAAGAAGAAAAGAATCACACTTTAATTCTATCAAGAGAAAATTTTTTAATGGCTTTTTGGAAAATATGAAAGAGATCATCCTCAACAATGTTCCATTGCTTTTTAAAAGATTCAATTAAAAAACCATCAAATCCTAGAGCTTTACTATATGCTAAATTAAAAGTTGCTACTTTGATTTCTTTCACTGTAATTTCTACTTCCAAAATACTTTGATGCACTTCTATTATAAGATGAGGAATATGTATACTAGAGGTCTTGAAGGATTCCTTGCTAAAACAGTTATAAGAATAAATAGAAGAAAAATGGTTTGCTAAAAAATTGTTAATAGTCTTAGGATTTGTAATGAGGGAATCATTTATATAAAGTGATTTCAATTTAGGTACTTGATCCTTTGCTTTAAGAAATTTTAAAAATTTCTTGCATGGTTTATTTTCAATTTTTAGCCAAACCATGCAACTTTTAGTGACATTACTTTTAGCTTCAAAAGCATTCCAACATTATTTAGCTTAATGAGCTTTAGCTAAGACTTTTTGAGTTTCAAAATCAAAAGAATTTTGGTTTCAAAGAATTTGCATTTGCTTGAAATATTTTGCAAGATATTCTTTAACTTGACACTTACACTTAGTAAATTTCTTTTCAAACCCTTTAGCATAATTTCTAACTATACAAGTAGTTCATTGCCACTAGTCAATCTAACCAATATCACTAGTAGATTTGTTTTAAGCATTCCATAGAGACTTCAAAAATATTCTCCTCACTAGCTCCTATGAAGATATTATCATTCCTACAAAAAAGCTCATGCTTACTAAAGAAGGAAGAATTAATTCCAAAGAGAAGAATGCTAATTGGAAAATGGTTTGACAAAGTAGCATTTTTATGCACTTCTACTTTGTTAGTAGGCTTTCAAAAGAAAATAGTAGAGATATAAAATCTATCAAGCCAACAATAAATTCTATCATTTCCTTGCTAATAATTATACTAAGTAAAATGCTTCTCATTTGAATGATATGAGAATAAAGATCTAACACTAGAAAGAACATATTTTTTTTAAAAGTACACCAATCTTCTTTTTCTTGAGGAGACATATTAGGCAAAAGATCACAAGTTTATCTAAGTGACTTTCAGCCATATTAAAACTACCTCCAATAATCCAAGCAACTTTAGGCAGAGACATAAGATATTTCTAAACCTTTAATTGATCTTTTAAATTATTGGAAGCATAAATATTCCAAAGTCCAAAGTCTCATTTTTCACTATAACAAGTAATTTAAGTAAATCTTTCAAGGTTATCAAAGCTAGAATTTAAAACTTTTCTAATCTAGTTTTATTAACTAAAATAGTAACACCTTATTTATTAACTTCATGAGCAATAGAAAAAATAATGAAATTTTTAAATGTATTTACCAATATAATTAATATCATCTATTGAAATCTTAATTTCTTGAAGGAAAAAAAATCTAGAGATACATATTAGTTTGAAAGATACTTCTCAACAATCTTTTTTTGAGACCCATCAAAAAGACCCCAAACATTCTATGATAAAACTAACATTGAGATGTAGGGGAGGAGGTCCTTATTCCTAAATTTTCATGCTTAGCATTTATCTCATAATCCATATTACTAGTAGGTGAAAAAATATTGTCTCATGAAAAAACATTTGAAATAGTACAAGAAGTAGAGAGAAGGAGATACCTTTGGGATTATTAAATTTAAATTAGTATCTACAAGCCTCTTCTTTTTTACATTACACTAAGTGAAATCCATATGCATTAGTATATTTACTGCTAGTCAATACTAACAGTTTTTTCTAAAGAGAAAATTTCTTTACATATTAAGAGTTTATTGACATCTTTAGATTTGAAAGGATTAGTAAAAGCCTAAGAACTTGTTGAAGAAGATTTCATTTGTATTTGCTAAAACTACAATTATTTTCTTTTTATGAAAGTTGTTTCTTTTCCTCATGAATTTTTTTTATTGGGAATATGATAGATTCTAGTAACATGGCCTTCAAGAAGAAAATGGCTGCAACATTCTCACAAATTATAGTATGAATTTTTTAAGGAAATATACTCATTACTTGCTTTGATTTTTAATCCTTTCTTCTTTTGCCATAAATCAATTTCTACAAAATAACATGAATGTCAAATACCATCTAGTATTGTTTTTAACTCTATCTTTAAGATTATGCTAATGTTGCAAATAATTTTGCTTTCAACACTTTGAAAAATAAGAGGAAGATTTTTTAATTCAATCCAATAAGAAATTTTAGAGTAATTAGAACAATAGTGATTGAAATACATTTTCCATTCCTAAGCAATAAAAGTATTATGTTGATCCATAAAAACTTTCAAATCTAATGATATCTCAATCATTTTAGAATTAACTAGTTTGACAAACAAAAAAGATTTAGAAAATTAGCATATATACAAACCTTTAATTTCATAACATTCAAAGATAGCCTAAATCATTGGTGTAATACCCTTATTTGGGAAAATAATTCCAATAATTTGTAGAAATATGTATCATAAAGTGATATTTTGATAGAGATTCATATATATCATCAAGTAAAAAAAATTCAAAAGCTTCATGATTCTTCATAGTCTTTATAATTTAAGAGATATTAGTATTTTTCATTTAGATCATTCCTCACCAAAAACAAATTTCTTAAGAGATGAAGTATGAGGTTGTTCCTTCCTTATTTTTGATCCATCAATGGTATGAATTTCTAAATTATGTGTTCTAGATAATAAGAGAGAGCTCAATTTATTATCTTGTTGCTTAAGTAATATTAATCTATTAGTTATAGCATGTTGCTTGTGGTTTGCAAGTCATAGTTCAATTCCAACAGGTATGCTACTCTAGGTGTGTTGGAACTCAATATATTTTTGTTAATAATATTTACCCCTAACACAATTAAATTAAAACTTTATAACTTAGTATTACATACTAGACTTGAATCCATAACTTGAAGTTTCCAAATCAAGAGTATTACCACTAGGATGATACCTCATAGGTTCAATTCTAACAGGTATGGAAATTTGACTCACCATAATTTTCTTTTAACTATATGCCCAAGGAGCACATCTAGTCATCTACCTTTAATCCTAAAACTTCCTCGTTCTTCTTGATCTTCACTACCTTCCCTACCTCTCCTTTTTCTTTCTCTTATTTCCTAGGCCAAAAGAAAAAAAAAAGAGAAAAGGCCATAGACTTTATTATCTATGTATTTAATTCTAATGGCTAGTGCTGAGTTGTAAAGTTTTATGTTGCCTAGATGTTTAAGGAATGGATATAGTCATTGGCAAGTGGTTGGATGGATGTTACATTGGACCCTTGTCAGCAACTATTTTGGACTCCTTATTTGTTGCCAATATGGTTGGTTCCTATCTTAATGATTAAAACTACTCAAGTAGGACTTCTTTCAAACTCAAATTTTAGAGCTTGCTAGTTTCTAGCTACACTATGGCTCAAATACCTTCAAATAAAACTCAATAGTTGTATGAGCAACATGTTTTCAGATTTACACTCACTATAGATGTTATACTATTTTAAAGTCTTTATAGCACATCATAGTTTAATAAAGGATTTAGCTTTTAGAACTCTATTTTATAAGCCAAAATGATTTCCAAACTTTATCAAAGCAACTTAGTCTATACGGTATTGACCATAAGCTACTTGTACTAGTCATTTCTTTCATGTAATGTTTAGAAAAAATCCCACAAATCTACTACCAATCTTCCCTAGAGAAAATTCCACAAGAAGAATTGGAAAGAGAAAAAATTCAATGGGTTTATAGTATAAAATAGTAGGATTGGATGAAGTCTTAAACACTAAAATGAGATATCACCAATATGAAAGAACACTCCAAAATATGAAGTTATTATGGTCAATTGATGATAACAAAAATTATTGAAGCCTTGGCTATGATAAGAAATTCAAATAATTCCAAGAAACAAATGAAAGGTACACTATGATTCTACCAATAGAAAATCTACCAACAGCTAAGCCATAATGATAAAAAAGGAAAAATAAAGGTAACTCATAGATTAAAGATAGAAGCTAAATTAAATCTTACTTCAAAATGTCATTATATAAAATTCACTAATAGTATCTTTTGAATCTTTCCCCCTTACTAAAAAAGGCCCCACCTTTATATATCAAGACTAAATGAATTAGTAATAAACTATAAAGAAGTTACAAAATAGTTATTGGGATGAATTGTTAGCCACTCCTTTCTCAAAAGCATCTTTAATGTAGTGCAAGTGTGCTAAATGGTGCCAAATCTCTATTATGGTTGGACTTTCTAATAAGAATTCTTTAATATTTTTATCTCTCATTGAACTAGGCACTTGTAATAACCTTTCTTGTATAATAATGACAACAATTCGGCCTCTTCTTTTGTTTTAGCAATAGAAAATGGTTGCACTATCTTTTCTTCTAACTGTTCACCATCATTTAACTTTGTGGTATCAAGGGTGCCATTTATATTTTTCTCACATTCTTTAATGTCTTGAAATGTTACCTTAAGATCTACCCTAACTTTTCATATCCATTGAATTTGACACATGCCACTGTTCATGACATCATCAAGAAATGCGATCTCTAGTTTGGGTAACTGATTTCTTTTTTGCATTGGTCTAGTCCACAAATTCAATGGTTTTGACAACAACTTGTTCAAAAGGTTCCTTTCTACCTTTACGTTCATTAATATTAGCTAAGAATACTTTTTCTTGTTTCTTCATGGTCATTAATTTATCTATGACATATTTAAAGCTAGCCTCTTATCGTAGGCTATTAGCTAAGTGTCTATTATCTTTTCTGGCCAATTCTTTTTGTAATTCTACATTTTCCATCTTTAGAGCTTCTATGTTAGCTTCCTTGACCTAAGAAATATTTATTTGATCTTCATATTTCTTTCTAGGAACTTCAAATTCCAGTTGCAATAGATGATGTTGGCTTTTTAATTTGTCAATTTCCTATTGTTGATCTTTGATGGTTTCATCAAGTTTTTAAGTAATTTAGAATGATTGCTAATAGATTCTCTGCTAATTCATGATGTTTCATGGTCATTTTTGTTTTTCCTATTTCCCAATCTACATTCTTATACTGAAAGATAATAGATTCTTCAACTCTTGCGCTTTCTCTATGTTTTTGTTCAAAAATCAGTCTTCTCTAGACAATCTCCACCTTCATTGATTTTGGCCCTTTCTTAATAATATATACTAAAGGAAAATCGACTAAAGTTAGGATATTCTAAGATGTGGAAGTACTAGCACCAATGGCTATTATGTTTGAAGATGGCTAATCCTTTTCATGCTGTAATTTTTTCTTGCTAGAAAAGGATTCCAATTGCCTTACCCTTTATTCTCTAATTTCTATTTATCAAGTGAAGGCTTTTGGATCCAAGGCTTCATTTGGTCCATTAATTTGCTATGAAAAATAATTTTATTTCATTTTATTTAATTGATCCTGATTGAACCATTTGGCCAAGATGTGGTTATCATCTCTAAATGATCTACTGGCGAACAACTCTTCTCCTATGCATTTCCCTTCTAGTAGAATGATGGAAAGAGTCCTTCTAAGTTCATCCTTTGCTTACTTTTTGGCCATATTTACTAATTCATCATAAATCAAAGAATAGATAGCATCATTTTCTTGATGCTCATGGGCCTTCTTAAAATTCTTATTAGGATTATGGAACCTATGACTTACTTCTGGAAGTATTTCTTTTTCAAATTTGGCCCTTATGTTCATTATGTGAGGGGTGTTCTCAAAATACTAAAAGCCTATTTGTAGTGGAAAAACTTGACTAGCCATGTAATAATGCAATAATAGGCTATTTTGCAATTGCCTTCGTACTTCAAGAGCTATTAAACAAGGTGCCACAAATCATGGCAGTTTCCTTGGCCTTCTTTTAAATCGTCCTATAACAATCTCTATGTAGTAAACATGGAAAAAGATCCCTTCCTTGCACTTGGTCCTAATTTCATATACTACAACTTTCTCAATAGTGTAAAAATATTCTTTATGGTATATAACAAGGTAAAAATCATAATAGGGCCATCTTTTTTTAACTATCTTTCTATAGTGTATTGAGAAAGGATAAGTCTAAACCTCTCAGGGCTTGGAATTGTGGCCAAAACATTATTTAATAAAAATAAACTCATATTAAACTAAGTATTATTGGCCATGGTATCTAATATACTATTTTTTAATTGGATGTTCATGAAATAAACTAGGTGAAAGGGCTTATTATTTTCAACAATAGCTACAACTTTCAAATGGTAGGTTGAAATAAAGGTAATATTTGAACTTGAACAGATATTCAAAGTGGGAATAAAAATGCAATGATGGAACCTAAGTTCATTGAAGCTAGAAAAGTCTTCTTATAGCTGAAGAAGGTGGAAATGCCTGGTCCTACCAGCTGCAGCTCTTGCCCATTCACCAAGATAATGTTACCTGCAATTGTTGCAGTATTCTCATTTTAAGTATCTTGTTCAGAATGATTGGGCAAAGGAATGTTAGACAATTCATATATTCATCTAGGACTGATATCTATTGTTTATTTTGGTCTTTGCTTAGATTTCAAATAGTTCCCACTATACTTCATCTTAGAGAAAATCCAATTAATAATATCTCTGATTAAATTGGTCCTAGGTTTAAAGTTAATTTTTTTTAAGCCCATATACTAATAGAAACTCCTCCACTTGTGTTCTTCACTAAATGTCTAAATGTGGAATTGCCTGAAATAATCATGATCAGTCTCATGATAGAAAATTGATTCTAGGTATTCTTCATCTAGGTCTTGAAACTTTATATCTTTTGTTGATTTGGTCCATCTTCACAATTGGAAAATTAGCAAGCCAAAACTTTGCAAATATTTAGTAAGTGTTTGAATGGGCATATCATAATATAAAAGATTGGTTTCTTCTTTGGTTCTAATGTACTTCTTCATCATCTTGAATATTTGGTGATGAGACGCGGATTGCACAAGCCGCGATATCGCGTACGCGATATCACGGTCGATGCGATATTGCATCCCCTGCGATATCGCATACGCGATATCACGATCCGCCACCATATCTATGCCCAATCATTCTGAACAAGATACTCAAAATGTAACATTATCCAGGTAACATTTTCCGGGGAATGTAACATTTTGAGTATCGATATGCTTGACAATGAAATCTCCGGAGACGGCATGGAAACAGCACTATAGAGCAAGAATTGGCACAAGGTATCAACCATCAGCGTATACGCCCTAGCGTATAAGCCCAGCATGTCAGCGTATACGCCCAGCGTCCACAACATCTATGCCCCAGCATATACGCCTAGCACATACAGCGTATACGCCTAGCAAATGTAACATATTATACACTTGTAAATTTTACACTTTTGCACTTGGTCAATGTGCCACGTGTCTCCCAACCCGAGTCTAGCATCAAAACCCTGTTTAAAAGCCTAATTTTTGCACTAGATCCAGGTCGGTGGGAAAATTCTAGGGCACACCAGGGAGCAAAGATGCTGAGCACCAGAGCAAAAAACCTCATACGCTGGACAACCCTGTATGCTGAGCATATAGCCTCTACGCTGTGCTTATAGTGCAAACCAACCCACAGTCATCCCTGCATCCATCAGGGCTTTTCGTTCGCCTTGTGTCCCAATCACAACTGTGTTAGTGCGGTGCATTGTACTTTCATTCTATAATGCCATTGTTACATTTTCTTCCCATAATCGTTTACAGTTTTCATTAATTGTTGCATGTATTCTGTTTACTTTCATTTACGTCTACGCTCTATTTACACCAGTTACACTGTTTACACTCTATTTTACGCCCGTTACGCCGTTCACGTATAACCCAGCATATTGCACTTCGGTGTACATTCAGGGAAATCCTTGTCTGATCCGCGTGCGGACCACCCAAGGTACTTTGCCTTTGCTCATTCCAGCTCACCCTCAGGTGAAGGTAGGGTCTTTTGTGCATGTCCGATGATCCCATGGTCTCTGTTTTCTTCCAGCCGAAGACCGACGATTTCGGACGATACAGAAATTGGTGCTAGAAGGAGGGCCTCTACCTTAAACTTACTGTTCCTCATAACTCTCAGCGTCTATGTTGTTGAGTATATGCTAACCCTTTCTGCAAACCTCCCAACGTTTACGCTACCCAACTCAAAACTTACTGTCTGCAAACTATCCAGCGTTTACGCTGCTACAGTGTTTACGCTGCTACAGTGTCTACGCTGCTATAGTGTCTACGCTGCTACAGTGTTTACACTGCTATAGTGTCTATGTTGCTACAGTGTCTATGCTGCTACAGTGTTTACGCTGCTACAGTACTGCTACAGTACCGCTATAGTGTTTTTTCAACAAAAACACCCAAAACGGGCCTGTTTCAAAGCCGAATTCGTTGCGATTCACACCTACTTCAAACCGGTCTAAGTGTTAACAGCCACCAACATGGATCACCTTGTCCAAGGCATATAATACACACAACATAACGATTTTGAGATGACTTCCTCTTACCTGAGATCGCCATCCACGTACGACTATAGTTCATAATTTCATACGTAGCCAAATTTTCTCCCATTTACGCTGTACACGCTGGACACTTAGAAAAATTTTCAATGTTCACACGTCAGACACTTTGCACACTTAGCCCAAAACACACTCAGCACTTGTTAGCTAGCTCGTACGCTGCCTCGTCACACATCACCATGGAATCATCCCAAAACTCCAGCGCACGCGCCTTCATAGTCCCCACACAAGAACAATATAATTACATCTGTGTGAAGATTTAGGCCAACCTTCCCATTGACCACACAGAACAGGAGGCAAAACAAAACTTCGAGTGCATATACATGGGAGGTCATGAATTCGTCCCCTCTATATATGACATCATCCTCCTCTCTGATCCTGATCATAGGCTCATCTCTCAGCTCCTTCTAGCAAGGGGCCAAAACACACGGCGACCCACTGAGGAGCCCCAAAACCAACATGATGTAGATGACTTCGAGGCACAATCTGAACCTGAGGATTCATACCACACCCTTAGTACCCATGCCTACATGAACCCATCACTCCATCCTGGCATGGGACAGACGACTGCTCACCAAGTGTCAATGAGCACATAAGCACCAGTATCCTAACAGAGATTACCCACCCCCATCTCCACCCAGTACATACCACACGTGCAAACACATGGGGCCACTTTCACTACATCGGCCCCGCACATCCAAGGTGTCACTTCACAGTTTGTGGTTAGGCAAGGAACCATACCCCTTGTNCGACGATCCAATTAGCTCTTCAGTGCCACCGTTAGCTTTACCCAAGGGAATCACACTGCCCCAGTTAACCAGGTACAATGGGAAGGGAGATCCAAATGCTCACTTAGTCATGTTTCGATCAGAAACTCTATTGCTTCAAGCTTGGCCCCACGCAATCTTGCGCGTTTTTGCTATGTCCTTAATGAGCGTAGCCTTAGACTGGTACCGAGCCTTGCCTCATAACTGGATATCCTCTCTGGAGGATCTGTTACATTAGTTCGTTACCTGATTTAAGTACAACCTCAAGCCTGAAGCCACACTAGACAGTCTGATACAGGTGAAACAAGAACCACTTGAGCCTGTGCAAAAGTTCATCCAATGATGGAGTGTAACCCTTAATGAACTTCATGAGCCCATCCCTGAAAAGTATTTGCTTACGATTCTGAAGGGAGTCGTGAATGACTTCATTAAGTCAAAACTATACTACCTAAGTGCTTAAACATTAAGCCATGCGTTCACACAGATCAAGAACATTGAACAAGCTACACAAACCAGCAATGACCCTGCCTATGTGGCTTACAAGAACCAACACGTTGCCAAACAAAAGGCAACAACGGAAACTGTGGCAGCAAGCACAAAAACAACAAACACCAGTACCAACCCACTTGCAACAACAGGGGCCACCTTAAGGTCCAATTTTCAATGTAAGGATCGCTCTAAGTACACATCGCTACCTGCGTGACCTTCGGAACTACTAGAGCAACTCCTTAAAGCCGGGAAAATCTAATACAAACATGTAGCGGAGAATGCTTGTCGCCGACATGATAGGTACTACAAGTTACTAAGGAACCCCACCTTAGCAGCATCAAATGAGCCCTTGATTCCATGACATTTCAAGTTAGACCAATTCTGTCACTACCACCAAATGTCCGGTCACAATACCGACACCTGTCGTGGATTAAAGGATGATCTACAAGCAATGATAGAATGAGGCCAACTGAACGTCAGCACCCTGAATCAACCCAGTACAAATGATGCCTCCTATGTCATAAAATCCATTGGCATAGATAGTAAGCCTAAACCTGTGCGGCAACCTTTTGTGATCCATGTGCCTCCTAGTAAGGCAACAATCCTCTCCACCTCCATGAGCAAGGGGCCTCCCATCATCATCAAGGTGCCACCTAGAGCACTGACGACACCTTTCGTGGTCAAGGTACCACCACCTCATACGTCTGCTAAGACATTAAACTGGCCAAATGCAATGCAATCCCAAGCACTGAAGACACCCTTTGTGGTCAAAGTACCACCACAGTCGTCCGCTAAGACGTTAAACTGGCATGTTGCACCAACGACAACGGCAAAGAAACCTTTCATTATCAAGGTGCCACAACAGGCTAGTCAAACAACAACAACACCTTCTAAACTCCCATTTGTCATAAAAGTGCCACCACGCGATGGCGCCTCAGTTACCCTGAGCCCAATCGTAGGAAACGTATCAACCTCTCCTCCCTCAAGAGTCAACCTTGCCAACAACACGAATAAGCCTACCAAATGGTAGCAGAAGGACAAATGAACAACAAACAACACCCGTAGTTGAAACAAAGGACACACCTAGTATACAACAACTGAACACTGGGGGCCCTGCCCCTAATCCCAAACAAACCAGGCCCAATCCCTCAACCCATACAGAGGCAACCAACACAACAGCAGACAACACAGACTTTGTAGCTACACTGGCCCAGGTGAAACAAACACTCAAACAAAAAAACACAACCATGAGCTTGTACGATTTGGTCATGACATCATCGGCTCATCGCGAAGCCTTAGCGTAAACGTTAGCATCCATTCCTGTTATAGAGGACATCCCTGCTAAAATGGAATCCATCCGTGCAACGATTTCACAACACACACCACAAGGATTGGGTTCAAACACCTTAGCCTTTCGTGATGATGCAGTTAAATGTAACCTTGAACGAGGGGATGTCACAACAGCTCCATTATCGATTAGTGTACATGTTGGGCAATGTACCATTAGCGAGTGCATGTTGATGACGATGTAGCAACAAACGTAGTTCTATACTCCATCATCGACAAACTAGGCATGACAGATGAGATCATGCCAACGGAAACCACCTGTTTAAAATCTTTCAATGGATCATGTGTCATAGTTAAGGGCACAATCAACTTAGCCTTTGTGGCAGGAGAACAATTCCCCACCAGCGCGAAATTCACTGTCATAGAAGAGATGCCCACTTTCAACATGATTCTTGGTAGACCTTGGCTAGCACAACAACAAGTCGTTTCCTCACTAATACATCAAGAAATCTGCCTTCGATACGAAGGTGGACAAGTCATTATACATGGCGAAAACACTCCCTTTCAAGCTGACCACAACATAGACATGTCACAGGTCTTGAAAGAGGAGCCTCTTGAAGTAACACCCACAACAACAAACACAACACCTAGAGCTAATATGCTCGAACAAGGGGTAAAAATTAAAAGCCTCCCAAAGCAAACTAGCACGCCTCCTAGACTATGTCCGACTAAGAAACAATCGGATAATCAAGACTCCCCTACGGCCAAAGGCACGTCTGATCTTTGCCCACTCTTCACCTTTGTTCGTTGTGCATACGTCACCTTAGTTTGTATTGTATTAGCTTACGCGTTCTCTCATGGCCCGAAAAGGCCTTAAACTACCATCGTTTCACATTATTTTCTATTTATTGGTGCATTTCAGTTCACATTTTCTACAGTTGCTATTTAATATTATTTTCTCTAGTAGCTTTTGTTTACAGGATCATACAGACGCACACACATGCATCCACACAGAGCAGTCCTGGCTTCATGACTTAAAAATGATACCACAGAATGTCCTGGCATCATGATGGTAAACTGACACCACAGAGCTTCGTCTGACATGACACTAAACTATCACACTCATTCACCAGAGTTTGCTAAGACTATAAACTAGCTTTCCTCTTCATAGTCTGCCACGACTATAAACTAGCATCGTACCATCTGCTACGATGATAAACTGGCAACGTCCAATGGGTTATGATGTAAAACTAACCCAAGATAGTCCGCTAAGACTATAAACTAGCCATATCATTTCTGGCACATTCATCTGCTGCTGTAATTCAATGCCTATTGCATCATTCATCACACCGGCTCTGACAACACTATTTCTGCTCATTTTGTTTGCTTTAAGTTTCACATGGTGCCTCCATTTTCATCAGTCACATTCATGCCTGAAGTGTTCGCTAACTCATTCACTTGTGATTTTCTTGTCTTCTTGGAGTTATGTTTGCAGGATGACACCCAGTGGTGCTCGTACACGGATACACTTCATCACGGTGACAAGGTGCCACATTGTTTCTGATGCACGCAACCAGGTTAATCAATCCATTCAAAAATACATTCCCAGTTCCCAATACATTCTCCAGTTCCCCAACACTCTTGTTCCCTTTCCTACCCAGTTACAGTTCCCAGATACACCCAGTACACCCCAAAACTTTGAGCACACTGTTACATGCTGCGACACTCTCAAGCAATTGCAACACACAATATGGCATATGAGCATGAGTGCAAAATTGAAAGAAAGCTCTTGCCAAAAAATAGAAAAAAAAGAGACAAAAAAAGAGATAAAACATAAAAAAAAATAAAAAAGAAAAAAAAAGAAAAAGAAAAGAGCAAAGAGCAAAGAGGAAAATGAACCACAAGACCCTTGGCACTTCCCATAAGCCTCAGGCGGGAAAGCAGTTGTCTTGGAAACAAACACTCATGTCTCAAAAGCTTAAATAGTATCTCATTGTGCAGCTTTGGCTCTCCGCCAACAGGTTTTCTTTAACACCAAACAAGGGGCCTGTTCCTCCAGAGAATGCAACCCACCATCACGAGGCCAACAAGTGCTCTTAAACACTAAACAAGAGTCTTGTTCCACCAAAGGATGCACATCTCATGTCTTGATTCTGAGTCTGCTAAATAATGGCTATTGACAAGGATCAGCATGACCCGTGTACACACCAGAGCATCCCCTTTACCATGCACAATCCCTTGATCAGGTCCCAATCCCCACAACTTTCATTTCCCTATCCGACTACAAACTTCATTTCCCCAATTCCATGTACTATTGAACACGGTGCGATGACATCTGGCCAAGTGTCAAAGGACAATGCTACTAAGTTGCTTGTGGTGTTTTATACTTCTTTGTCGATGCTTCTCAAGTTGATTCCTCCAAGCATCAACAAAGAGGGGCCAATGAAACACCACAAAATTCTGAGCTTAGTACTTCTCCAATAAGAATCGAGCTAAGTCATGATGCTCCCCAGCATGACTGAAGCTTGAGGGCCTCATAAATAGCTTCAAGCAGAGTCGAAGTCAACAAGAAATGGTTCCCTGGGACCCACAAAAGACTACAATGACATCTGACATTAAACTTGGCAAATCTTGAGCTCAAAATACTTGGTTTTCACTAAGTATGCATCATGTACACTGGCCTATACATGCCCAGCGTAGAGCCCAGCGTATAGCAACTTTTGGGCCCTAGAAATGAGTCAAAACATGCTAGAACTGGGCATCTGGACCCCCCAGGATCTTCTCCAGGGTCCCCAGTAGCTCTCAGGCACTTGAAAATCAAATTTTGGGCTCCAAATGATGGTCTTTCATTCCTCTACGCCTAGCGTAGATATCCAGCGTACACGCCTGACATGTACGCTCAGCAGGTACAACAGATGCATACGCCCAGCAATGAAATCCCCGAAGACGGCATGGAAACAGCATTGTAGAGCAAGAATTGGCACAAGGTAGTAACCATCAGCGTATACGCCCTAGTGTATACGCCGAGCACATCAGTGTATACGCCCAGCACATACAGCGTATACGCCTAGCAAATGTAACATATTGTACACTTGTAAATTTTATGTTTTTGCACCCGGTCAATGCGCCACGTGTCTCCCAACCCGAGTCTAGCGTCAAAACCTTGTATAAAAGCCCAATTTTTGCACTAGATCCAGGTCGGTGGGCAAATTCTAGAGCACACCAGAGAGCAAAGATGCTGAGCACCAGAGCAGAAAACCTCATATGTTGGACAACCCTGTACGCTGAGCATATAGCCTCTACGCTGTGCTTACAGTGCAAACCAACCCACAGTCATCCCTGCATCCATCAGGGCTTTTCGTCCGCCTTGTGTCCTAGTCACAACTACGTTAGAGCGGTGCATTGTACTTTCATTCTGTAATGCCATTGTTACATTTTCTTCCTAAAATCATTTACAGTTTGCATTAATTGTTGCATGTATTCTATTTACTTTCATTTACATCTATGCTCTGTTTACACTAGTTACGCTGTTTACGCTCTATCTTACGCCTGTTACGCCGTTCATGTATAACCCAGCGTATTGCACTTCAGTGTACGTTCGGGGAAATCCTTGTCTAATCCGCGTGCGGACCACCCAAGGTACTCTGCCTTTGCTCATTCTAGCTCACCCTCAGGCAAAGGTAGGGTCTTCTGTGCGTGTCCGATGATCCCACGGTCTCTGTTTCCTTCCAGCCGGAGACCGACGATTTCGGACGGTACAGGACTTAGTGCTGTAGTTAGAGTTAGTTTTAGTTTCTCAACCCTTCACCGTTTAGCATAGGATATAAACCAAAAAATACCAAAAAAATCATATACCTCGGACTTACTTAACCATACACCATGACAACAACAAGTAAGTCTGGGAAGACAACTAACGATTAACCCCAAGTGTTCCATGGGGCATTTATGCATTTAGTCTGCGGAGTTCGACTGGATCGTGCATGCTATGCTCGTTTCGTATGGTTGAGTGTAGGGGTACCTTGCCATTCATCATTGGCACCGTTGCTGGGGACTATGTTTTTTACGCCAATTAGAACATAAGGGATATCACTCATATCGTTGTGAGCTTTAACGAACCTTTGGGTTAATCAGTTAATCAAGAACACATATAACGGTGAACAACACACCATTAGGATGGCTTCTTCTCACGAAATCAACTCACCTAAGGACAACACAGAAGATAGTCAGCATCACACGCATAACCGAGACTAGCCATGTCCTAAACAATCTAAGGTACATATACTCATCCTGATGAGTATGTCCCTGACTTGACTTTTATTCTCCACCAAGATGAACAACTGTGATGGAGAGATCTGCAAGGTAACATCGTGTTACCCCCAGATAGATCTGTCCCTAACATGCTTTTTTGTGCCTTAGCACAGATTGGCATGCAAGAGCTATTTGTTGAATACGTTGTAGAGGATTACGACATAAGGGATTATCATCCCACAAATGCCCAACGTATTCGGGATGAAAGGTAGGAGAGCCAACATTCATTGTTGAAGGGCAAGGTCCCCCATGTCCTTAGTGAAATAGAAGATGAGGAACCCCTCATAACAGGTTTCTTAGAAAATGATGTTCCTCCTCCTCACTCTGGTGAAGAGGTAAGGCATCAGGGCCTTTGATTAACTGTACATGCTACAGGCTCTGATCCCCGTGAGCACCAACTGTTCACGGTAGGAACAACCACTCACACTAAGGATGGACACTTAGATCGTCACAACGATCGGGGACGAAGCAGCCGAAGAGAAGGTAAGAAACATTGCCATGGTGATGGATCCCCTTCCTCTTCTCCTTCATCTCACCATTCACACTCTCCTTCCACATCTAGGTGCAACCATCATGAGCATGAAGGAGAAGGTAAAAGTAAAAAGGAAGATGGAATACCTCGACAAGAAGGTCGAGAGGAGTTAGGACAAGGGCAAGGACGTAGGGAGAGTAGGGAACCACCACGAAGACATCATAGACGTCATGAAAGAGATGATCATGATGAACCCTTACTCGTAACCTGAAGCATGCTAGACATCATAGAGGCAGTTAGGATCCCCACAAGGCACTTAAAAGACAGCAGGATCAAGCGTTTGAACATAAATAATATTCCACATTTTGAAGGGGGATACAATGCTGATCCTCAACATCATTTACAGGCATTCCACGATGCCTGTGCCTTGCAAAATATCGATAATGAGTGGGAGAAGCTCAAGTTATTCCCAAGGATACTCACTAAAGAAGCAGAGAGCTGGTACTGGTCCTTAGAACCGGAAACCATCAGGAGGTGGAGTACGATGCTTGAATTGTTCAACAAAAAATATCAAACGTACTCCAGAGTGTCCAACTTGCGTAAGAAGATCCAAGGCTGGAAACAAAGTGCTTATGAACCCTTGGATGCTGCCATGGCTTGTTACTATACACTGCTACATCGTTGCCCGAGCCATGGAGACGCTAAGCAGGATCAACTTCACCACATCGTGGATGGGCTAAGAAATGAAATGAGAAGAACTCTTGGGACTTACGCCCAAGGGAGACTTTCCCAACTGAGAGCCCATGAAGTTGAAAGTTTGTTGGAACAAGTAGCGTAAGAAGAGGGTGAGCTACGTAAGAGAGAAAGTGCGGAAGAATACAACCGCGATCCCTCCCTTCGTAAGAAGGAAGTGAAATTCTGTGATGAGGAGGATGAGTCACCACTCGAAGAGTTGGTGAATCGGAAAACCGTGCTGATCCAAAAGTTAACAACCGAGGTATCGGCTAAGGTAGACCAAATGTAGGATTCCTTAGACTCAAAAATAGAAATACTCTTAAAAATCGTAGAAGAGTCTAAGGTAGAGCAAGGTATTGACAAAGGCAAAACCAAGCGGAGAAACTTAAGCCCTGCACGTAACAAGGGTAAGGGGAAAATTCCTATCTCCGATGAGGCTGTAAATTCTGATTCAGACAATGATAGTGGATGTGAGGTCTGCTACTATGACCATCCTAAGGGATGTTGCCCAATTATCTCACATCTGCAGGAGTCTGGGGTGTATGCATTAAATCCAAGACTTAATCAACGGCAAACACCCTGAAGGTTACCTTACCCACAAGGTAACCCAAGGTAGTTCCACCAACCCTTAACATATTATCCAAGTGGAACGCCTTCACAGCCCATTGGACAACATCAGCAGTGGCAATACCCACAGTCAAGGGGGATGCCACCGCCAACACATCAATACCCTTACCAGCAGCCTGATCCTTACGGTTATTATGTGTAGCAGCCAGTTTCTCCAGGTGACTCTATGGGTCACACTACCCTCCAACGTCACTACCAAGCATGGGAGTACTTCAGAAGGACTCCTTCTCCTCTGGGAGACATCTCACATTCAGTCTATCCTCTAACTCCGCTCACACCTCTTCCTCTTGTAGTTCCCATACAACCTATTTCAACAATGCAAGGGGAATTGCCTACCCAACCGCAGCAACGTAACGCCGCGAGAGCTGTAAATATTCAGCATGTAAATATCCAACCAGGTGCTAGTTCTGATGACAACTGTACAAAGAAGAGATCTTTTTTCAGAACTAGGAGCCCTGAAAAACTCTCACAACAACAAGCAGACGGGTACATGTATAGGCCTCTAACCACTAATGCTTCGGAGAACCCTTCAGTCCAAAAGAGCATAACGCATACAGTTATGTTAACACATACCGTAACTGACTTGATCAAGGTAGGACAACTTACCAGGAAACTAATTGACCATGGGAGTCCCTTTATTTATTTGCAGATCATTGGAAATGCACCACATCGAGCTCTTCTTGACTCAGGTTTCGGAGTCAACTTAATTTCGCAAAAGATGTATCACGCCTGGAACCTACCACAACTTAAGAAGAGTAATATCCAACTGGAGCTGGCAGACTAGTCCATCACCATTCCCTTAGGATTGGTGGAGGATGTTATCACCACTATGTGTGGTTGGTCCTACCCAACGAATTTTCTAGTGATCATAGTTAACAATAACGAAGGGGACTTTCCAATTATAATGGGAAGGGCATGGCTAAGCTTAGTAGACGCATGCCTTAGGATCCGCGATCTTTCCTTGGAAATCTCTAAGATAAACATATGTGGAAAGATCGAGAAGAGGATAGTTCCATGCATCACATACAATGATTCATCGGGTGATGACATGGAGGAAATGTCTCCATGTAACA
>MNCI01011496.1:130424-141803 GCA_015680685.1 Gnetum montanum | reverse complement strand
AAGTCACATTAATCATAAAACACACAAGGGGCTATACACCACCTTGTTCTTGGGATTCCATTCCACTTACCTTCTCTCCACCCTTCTCTCCACTATTCACCTCATTACTGGTTGTATCATTAGTGTATATATTTTGGTTGATGCATTGTTTTCTTTTTGGTAAATTCTAGTGGTTAAGACTTTAAATCTTGTTCCAAAGGACATTTCCAGAGCCTACAGACTCTTTGAATGTGGGTTTGTCAGGGAATTAAGGACATGAGCCTGCTTTGGGGAGGACCCACTGACATTCCTATTTGGAGCATTAGTTAACTCCATATCGTAGTCCACCGCCATATCTATAAATAAGAGGTGGCACTCCCCTCATTTCACATCCTAGGCGTAAAGTAGCGAAGCTCTGGCGGATTGATCACCCCAGAGAGAATATTTTCCATGTGCCCACAGTAGGAGTCCCCCAAGTGAACGGTTCTTTATTCGAGTAGCTTTGTACCTGAATGCAAGTTGTGTATGGCAATAAAAACGAGCTTTGTGGATAAACCTTGCAGTGCATGGATAGGTTTAATTAATGTTATTTACTGCTTTCCTAGTAACGCGGCATGAGTACGACTTATTTACGAGCGTTGATGAATGTGTACGGCTAGCCAAGGAATCGGCTACTCATCGTGATAGTTTCTCTCATCCTTTCCTCCTAGAATGTGGGACAAGTACAACTTGATTACGAGCATCTACGGATGTGTACAGCTAGTCAAGGAATTGGCTGCTTGTCACACTTAGGTTAGTTAAGTGCCTCAGTACGACCGCTTCGAGGATGTGCGTTACGTGTGGTAATCCCAATAATGATTAGTGTTTGGTAGCCACAGTTGCACAGTTCAGGGTGTGTACGGCAAGTGGGAACGGATGCTGACGCTAGGACTTAGTGTTGTAGTTAGAGTTAGTTTTAGTTTCTCAACCCTTCACCGTTTAGCATAGGAGATAAACCGAAAAATACCAAAAAAATCATATACCTCTGGCTTACTTAACCATACACCGTGACAACAACAAGTAAGTCTAGGAAGACAACGAACGATTAACGCCAAGTGTTCCATGGGGCGTTTAGGCATTTAGTCTATGGAGTTCGACCAGATCACGCGTGCTACGCTCGTTTCATATGGTTGAGTGTAGGGGTACCTCGCCACTCATCATTTTGCCTACTAATTGCTTATATTATCTTGATAATTCTAAATAGCTCTCTTTGTTGTAGCTACTATGCATAATTTCTATGAAAATCATGAAAAACTCCTTTTGTAGTAGCATTTAAAATGGCGGTTGGTGTAAGAACACACATATGTTTAAGGAGGATTGGAAATGCAATCTCCTTAAAATAGCCTTTAGATTTAGTTATTAAACACCTTTGTCAACATATTTTGCTCCATTTGGAAAGCAGGACAATGATCATTTTCCCCTTTTGGTTCATATCCTCTTTATTTGATGGTGTTGACCTTTTGCTATGTCAAAACCTTACGGAAAATGAAGAATGTGGAAATATGTTTGTAGTCTTGCAAGACCAAGAAGGAACATATTGAGCTAAGACTTCAAAAGGAGAGTTGACCTAGAACGAGAGCTATGTCAAGATGTCAAAATGAGAGCTAATAATAAAAGATGAGAACTAGAATACAAATGGAGCCTATGAGCCAAATGAAGCTATTTAGAGGACGATTGAGATGCTAAAATGATAAAGGAATGATCCAAAATTCAAAGTGTTCTTGCAAAGTAGACATCTCACATTGGCAGTAGATGTCTCACGTTGAAGATAAACATCTCAGGATAGATGTCTCTAGGTAGACATCTTAATCTTTAAATAGATGTCTTTCCAGAATTGAGGTTGAATTTAGTTAGATGTCTTAACTTTGAATTAGATGTCAAAGCTAGCTATTTCATAGTCATTGCATGAATTTCAAGGAATTTTTGAAAACTCAAAGGGTATAAGACAAAGTGGAATTCTTGGAAAATGAGAAGCACTATTCATTGAATATCAATCATTGTTTGCCTCAAGTGAATTGACTTTATTCTTCATTATTCCTATCATTTGTAATTTGTTTTATGAGTTGAGAATCTTTCATTGCAAGGAATTTGTAAATTGAGTTACACTCTTTTCTTGATTCTTTTCTTCCTTTTTGTAAGCCCTACAGGATTGATGTGCTTCATACAAAAAGGCATCTTCATTGAGTTTGTTGGGACTTTGAGGAGTTAAGTGGTTTTGAAGTGACAAAACACTCTGGAAAAGAGCTCATGTTTTGCAAAGTTTGTGGAATCCTTGAAATCAAATTTGAAGCTTATTGAGACCTTGTAGGATTAAGTGTGTTTGCAACAATGAGACACTTCAAAGTAGAGCTCAAACTTTGTAAAGGTTGTGGTGCCTTCTAAACCACATTTTTATAAGGAAAAAAGTTTGGAAGTATGCAAGGATTCTACCTTCTAAGTGTGAAAGTACCCAAGTTGGGGAACCACATAAAAATTGGTGTGTGGTTTAAGTGTCTTAGTTATTTTAATTGGGAAACTTATTTAACCTCCTTCTAAGTTCTCAATCCTCAAGTGGTATCAAAGCTTGGTAGTCTCAAGTTCGTGCTTCACATTTTAAGAGTGAACGATGGAAGGAACGTCCTATTCAAAGCCACCAATGTTCAATGAGATTGAATTCACATATTGAAAAGAAAGAATGCAAGGATTCTTTGAATCCATGGAATTTGAAGTCTAGGAATCTATTCTTGAATGTTACACACCTCCCATTGACAGCACCAAAAGAGCTACCAAGCCAAGAAGTAGATGGACATCAAAAGAAAAAGATAAGTTTATGTTTGATTCTAAGGCAAAGCATTGTATTTATTGTACTTTGAATAATCTAAATTTAATAGAGTAGTTGGATGTAAGACTAATAAAGAAATTTGGAAAACATTAGAAGCAACTTTTGAAGGTACATCAGTAGTAAAATAATAAAAAATTCTAGTGTTGCAAAGTAAATATGATAAATTAAAAATGAGAGAAGGTGAAAAGATTAAAGACTACTTCTCAAGAGCTAACGATCTTGTTGTATCTATTAGAGGTATTGGAAAGGTTTTACTTGAAAGTGATATTATCATAAAAATGATAAGAACCGTGCAACATGAATTTAGACCAAAGGTAATGGCTATGAAGGAAATCAGGGATTTTTCAATCCTAAAATTTGAATAACTTAAAAATGCACTTATTGCCTATGAAATGAACTTCATTAGCAAAGGTGCGATCAAATAAAAGCCAATTGCCCTCAAGTCTTCATCAAAGACAAAGGAGCCACCAAAACATGAAGCTAACAATGAAGATGAATTGGCTCTCTTGTCAAGGAGAGTACAAAGATTACTTGCAAGAAAGGGTAAAAGCTTTCCAAGATAGACATATTAGGGTAGACGTTTCCAAGTAGACTTCTCAATATTCAGATAGAAGTCTTTTTAGAATTGAGGTTGAATTCAATTAGATGTCTCAACTTTAAATTATATGTCCAAGATAGCCATTTCATAGTTGTTGCATGAATTCTGAGGAGTTTTTGAAAACTCAAAGAGTATAAGACAAAGTGGAATTCTTGAGAAAAATGAAGCATTTTTCATTGAATATTAATCATTGTCTACCTCAAGTGAATTGACTTTGTTCTTTATTATTCCTATCATTTGTTATTTTTTGTATGAGTTGAGAAGCTTTCATTGGAAGGAAGTTGTAAATTGAGTTACACTCTTTCCTTGATTTTTTTCTTCCATTTTGTAAGGCTTGCAAGATTGAGGTGCTTCTTATGAGAAGACATTTTCGTTGAGCTTATCCAAAGCTTGAGGGGTTGAGTAGTTTTGTAGCAACAAAACACTCTAGAGTAGAGCTTACATTTTGTAAAGGTTGTAGGATCCTTGAAACCACATTTTGAGCTTATTGGAACCTTGCAGGGTTGAGTGTGTTGGTAGTGATGAAACACTCTGGAGTGAAGCTCAAACTTTGTAAAGGTTGTGGTGCCCTCTAAACCATATTTTTCTAAGGAACAAGGTTTGGAGGTATGCAAGGATTCTACCCTCTGAGTGGAAAAGTATCCAAGTTGGGGAACAACATAAAAATTGGTGTGTGGTTTAAGTGTCTTGGTTGTTTCAATTAGGAAACTTATTCAACCCTCCTAAGTTCTTGATCCTCACATGGCTCTAATTGGAATAATATAAATTTGTCCCAATTGTGGAGTGGGAGAAATGATGTTTTCTCCATTTCAAGTTGTGTTAATGAAATATGGTAGAATGCATTTTATGCATTTCAAGTCATTTGATGAAATGGAGAAAATTAGTGTTGCCCCATTTGAGAAGCACGACATGGCCATATTTCCCATTTCGATTTTTGGAGTAATCATCTTTATCCAAATTGTGAGGGCCAATTCTATAATTGGTTGTATTCTGACTTGAGTTCCTGCCTCCCTTTAATGGAAACTTGTGGGAAAAGTTTTATTTGGTCTTTGAAATGAAAAGCTTTTGATTTATCTCATTAGTAAATTTGGAAAAATGGCAACTATTCCATTTCAAATTTAAAATGTTGATATCCTAGTAAATAAATGTGATCAATAAATATGGTTGAATTGACAAAGTTAGCACATGGACAACTCTTAATTGTGGAAGTGGCAAACATTACCTTTTCAAAATGGAAAAATAATGAATTGGCCAAATAGTGAAATGGGTTAAATTAGCTTTATTCCATTTCAAATAGTAGCTCTATGGTCACTTTATCCATTTTAAATTTTGTGTAATCAACACCTTCTTAATTGGCAAAATTGCAACCAAATGAGTTTTATCCTACTTAAAAGATGAAAAAAATAGCATCTTTTTCCATTTCATTTTTCAAGCTATAAAGTTGAAAGTTTTAAAGTGTGTATTGCTTGGCAGTTGAATAGGAATAAATTGGACTTTTTTGATTTTGGAAATGGGAAGAAATGAAGTTTCTCCATCTCAAATTTTGTGTAGTAAAGATACTATTGCCTTTTGTAATGGGGAACACATAATTTGGTTAAATAGTGAATTGTGCGAAATGAGTTTTATTCCATTTCACAATTTAGAGAATGGCCAATTAACCCATTTCATGCTTTATGTGCTAAGTGGACCAAGGTGAAGAAAAGCCTTTGAATGATCTTGATTTAACTTTTCCCTTTCATAACTACTAAAATGGGGAAAGTTTTTTCTATCCCATTTCATGAATAATTCTACCAGCCATTTTACCCATCTCAATTTTCATAATAGAGAAGTATTATTCCCTTAGGATCTAAAATGGTTGGGTAGAGCTCATTTCACGTATAAGTCTAATATTTATTTCAGCCATTTTATGTATATCATAGACTTATTTTAGCTCATACTTGTTCCCTTAGGATCTAAAATTTATTCCCTACTAAGATTTGAACTTGAGACCTCTTTTGAATTGAACCTCTGTCATGATTGTTTTCATGTTAATACAATCATTATGCAAAGGCCTTTAATACCATTTATGGTATGGGGTAAACCATATTCTATAAGAAATTCTACCATATGTTAATTCTTATCTTATTTTGCTTAACCTCATGTTAGAAATGCAACAACAATCCCAAAAATAATAAGTATATATATAAAAATAACACACATTTAGAATGCATTATAGGCACTAAGTAGAAAAAATCAAAAACAACATAACAAGAAAAATCTTTCTAATTATTGGATGTCTCCTCAAGTATTAAACCTTATAGTTGATATTTTTGAGAAATTAAAGAAAGGAAAATTAATTGTTAGTTGGGAGAATGGTCCCTAACTTAACAATATCTACATCACTTTCAACATCAATGCTTGAACTTAAAATAGAAAAAGAATTTGAGGTAGCAATAGAAAGTTGTAACATCATATAAGCATTTGAAAGCATATGAGAAATTTTGTGGTACATAATCTATATCACTATTACTTTTCTACTTAATATTAACCTTGTGTTGATAACCATCAACTATAGGCTACTACTCAACATTAGTTTTAATCTTTGAGTTAACATTAGTTTTTCCAAATAAGAAGAGATTTACCTTATGAGTCATTTTTCTAGATTGATCAATACTTCCTATAGTACAAGTAAAAACATTCATAAGATCTTGTATATTTTTTGATTTCTTTGTTACTATTTAATCATTCTTATTATTGATATTAACTTAATTTTTCATATCTTCAATTTTAGATTACTCTTTTATCATTAACTTCAACATAATTTTTTTCCTTGATATCTTTTTTCTTGAGTAGAAAAAGATAAGCATTAAATAAATGTTCTTCATGATGATAAAATTTGCAAGAATTAGAAATATTATAATATGTGATTGGCTAAATATTAGTTTTCCTACTTACTTGTAATATAAATTCCTTTTTATGGTTAAGAAGATTGATTTTAATAAAAAAATATTTAAGAAAATCAAATGTTATAGAAATAGATTCCATATGCTTAATAGGACAAATAAGATTAACAATTTCCTATTTATCTTTATGAAAAAATCATGGAAGATTAAATAGGTTTACAAAATATAGAACTTTAGAATATTCTTTAGATTAGACATCAAAATATAGAGTCTACTTACTACTAATTAACATTGCATGCTTATGTGTAAATAACTCTATATCTAGGGCATGTTGCATCATCACAAAATTACCTAGCTTAACAAGTTAAAAAAATGAGTTGAATACTTGGCATGAAAGACATGAATATCATGTTTTTGCATTAGATCATTTAACTATAAAATGAAACTTCAATTATGAATTCCTACTACTTTTCTTATTATATTTTTATTAGTATTCAATGTTTGTCATAAGTAGAGCTTTATGTTTCTTATTTTTATTATTATTTAAGTAATGCCTTTCTAGCCTAAGCCAGGTTAGTGAAGTATTATAAGTTAGTCTCAAAGTTGAAGGTTTGACAAGCATTCTTAGGTTTATGGAGTTGGGATGCCACTAAGAAGAGTTTTTAAGTTTCCAAAAAGAAAAAAAAATGCCAAAAACTCCAATAGGAAGGTCTTAGAAGATGAAGGATTTTTCAACAATAATAAATGTTATATATGCATTATTGTCTTGTTTGGTTATTAGAGTGGCACAACATAAGCATATTTTTTTAACAATCGATTATGTTTTGCTAAGATGTTAAGTCAACCTTTTTACAAGCTATTTTGATTAATGGTAATAATTATTTTAGTTTTTTACTTAAGATGGTGTGAAATATTTTCTCATAATATTTTTATAACTAAAAGAAATTAGGGAGTTTTCAAACCTGTCAATCCTTTAGATGTTAATCTTGATGGAAACTCATTAAGATAATTATTTGGTAAAAAGAAATTGGATCATTGTGCTAACTTTCTAAGTTAATGTTTTGGCATGTTTCAACTTAAGTATTTCATAGTTTATTTTAATTTGAAAAGTTAGTGATTACTATACAATCTTGGAGGATTTAAGCTTTCATAGTTATTTAGCATGTTTATATTTTGGTTGGGGGATTTTAAAGTGGAGATCATTCTTAACTATTTCAATGTTGGCTTTTCCTCTAGTAAGGTTAATAGTGACCTTTATGGAAGTTGAAAATTAGAAGCCTTTGGAAGCAAACTTACTAAAAAATGATATTAAGACTAATAGTTCTACCACTTTTTCTTAGCTAATAAGTTAGCTACAAAAAAAAAGAAAAGAAAAAAAAAGCTAACACAACCTTTGATAAAACATGGATATTGAAAGTAATGGTTGGACAAGATATCTTATGATTGGTTAATGATTCCCCTAGTGTCATAGTTTTAGAGATGTTCCCTTAACTAAAGTGGTGATTCAAGGTAATAGATGGTACAATGATCTGAAGATGATGGGACTTAGAAAGTATGATGTGATTTTTGAGATGGATTAGTTGGCTAAGTATGAAGGATGATTGGATTGTAAGAATATGACTCACATTTATTTTCATGTGGTATCTATAGTAACTATAGTTGTGAATTCTTCTAAGATAGCAATGATTAAGAATTAGTCTATTCTAATCATGATGAATGAAGTTGGAAGTTTCTTGGATCTATAAGGATTACATGTCATTTCTAGAGGAATTTTCTAAGATTATTGTACCCCTTCATAAGTTTAGAAGGAATTATATTTTCTCTTGAACAAATGCTTATTAGGAGATTTTAAGGAGCTAAAATAGAGATTGATCTTACCACCCAACTTGATCTTACCAGTTCCTAGTAAGCCTTATGATGTTTACACTAATGCTTTAGGATAATGTTTATGAGGCATATCATGGAAGATGGCAAGGTAGTCGCTTATGCTTCAAGAGAGTTGAAACCTCATGAGACTAGATATCCAACTTATGATCTAGAGCTTGGTGTCATTATCTTTTCTCTTACTATTTGGAGACATTCCTTGTATGGAGAGTGGATTAAATTTTTGATAGATCATAAGATCTTATAGTACATTATGGTTTAGCCATAGATGAATATGAGACAAAGGTAGTGGATAGAGTTGATAGCATATTTTAACTTCATAGTGTAGTATCATCTAGGCAAATGTAAAAGATGGCAAATTCACTAAGTAGGATTATTATGAAAATCTATAATCTCACTATATTATCTAACTTGAAAAATGAGATAAGTTCTCAACAAAATCATATTCTTGGTGTTAAGAGAAGATTATAAATCTTTCTCTAGAAAACTCAACATTTTTAGCTAATAGTTGTAGCTTGTTAATATTTAAGAACAAAGTCAATTGCTAATTGGAGGTAGACATAAGATACTTGATGAGGCTCACTTGATCAAGTATTAGAAACATCTTTGTAGTGATAAGATGTATCACAATATTAAGAGATTGTAAGTGTGGTTTGGTATGAAAAGAGAAGTTGGTGAATATGCGGCTAAGTGTTTAGTATGTCAATAGATTAAGGTAGAGCTTCAAAGACGTAGTGGTTATTTTCATCTACACACCATTCTAGTGTGGAAATGGAAGATCATTAGCATGGATCTTATTATTGTCTTAACTTGTACCAGGAGAAAAAAAGATTGTATGATTGTGATGATAGATCTTTTAACTAAATCTTCCCAATTCTTGGCTATAAAAGTAACAACAAGTACATAAGAGATTGCATAGTTATTCTTGTTAGAGATTATTAGATTACATGGTGTTCTAAATAAGATTGTGTTCGATAGAGATCCTAAGTTTACTTCAAAATTCTAACAACATTTTTAAAAGAGTTAGGATACTATGTTGAATCTCAACATAGTGTATCATCCTAAAATACATGATCAAATATAGAGAATGAATTAGATTTTAGAGGATATGCTTCAAGATTATACTCTAGAGTATAGAGATAGTTGGAATCAAGTTCTTCCATTAGCAAAGTTTGGTTACAATAGTAGTTATCAAGCTATTCTAAAAGTAGTACCTTATGAAATGTTATATGCTAGACTTTACCATACATCTCTTTGTTGGGATTCTACAAATGAAAAATATTAGACCAAGATAGATATCATTAAAGATGCTACAAAATATATTAAGATTATAAAAGGTAGATTTTAGGTAGCTCAATATAGATATACTAAGTATTCTAACAATAGAAGATGATCTTTGGAGTTCAATGTTAGTAATCAAGTTTTCCTCAAGGTTTCATCTTTAAAATAAACAATGAGATTTGGTTGAATAGGAAAGTTAGTTCCTTGCTATATTGTTTACTTTTCTACTTTGATAAAAATTTAAGAACTTACTTATCACCTTGATCTTCCATAGAAGTTGCATTCAATTCATGATGTGTTTCATTTTTCTATGCCTAGAAAGTACATTGCACATTTGAGTTACATGATAGATTAGTAGGATTTTTAGCTTCAACTTTGATGAGTGGCGAGGTACCCCTACACTCCACCATACGAATACGAGCGTACACGCGCGATCCGGTCGAACTCCGCAGACTAAATGCCTTAACGCCACAAGAAACACTTGGGGTTAATCGTTCATTGTCTTCCCAGGCTTGCTTGTATGTGTCACGGTGTATGGTTAAGCAAGTCTGAGGTATGTGATTTTTTTGGTATTTTCGGCTTATCTTCTATGCTACCAGGAGAAAGGGTTGAGAAAACTAAACTAACTCTAACTAAGATCTAAGTCTAAATTAACTAGCGTCAGCATCCGTTCCCACTTACCGGACACACCCTGAACTATGCAACTGCAGCTTACCAAACGCTAATCGTTACTGGGATCGCCACACGTAACGCAAGTGCTCGAAGTGGTCGTACTGAGGCACCTATTTAGCCTACGTGTGATAAGCAGCCGATTCCTTAGCCAGCCGTACACACCCGTGGGTGCTCGTAACTAAGTCGTACTTATCACATGCTCTAGCCTAGCAATGAGCAGCCGATTCCTCAACTAGCCGTACACATTGGACCCTGGAGTTACCAAGCGCAGAATCCTGGAATACGCTACTGCGTTACCAAGCAGCCAATGCTCGTAATTGAGTCGTACTCATGCATTACGTCAAGCAGCCGATTCCTTGACTAGCCGTACACGTCCGTAGATGCTCGTAATCAAGTCGTACTTGAACGCACTAGGAAAGCAGGAAATAAAAGCAATAAATGAAACCACGTGCTGCAAGGTTTATCCAAACAAGTTCGTCTTTATTGCCATACACAACTTGGGTTCAGGTTACAAGCTGCTCGAATAAAGAGCCGTTCACTCTAGGACTCCTACTGTGGGCACATGGGGAAAAATTCTAACTCTAGAGTGATCAATCTGCCAGAGCTTCGCTACACTAGCCAGGATTGGGAAATGAAGGGAGTGCTGCCTCTTATTTATAGATTTGGCGGCAGGACGTGATATCGCGTACGCGATATCGCAGGAGAAGACACGATATCGCGTACGCGATATCGCATGGGATGCGATATCGCGGCCTAGTGTAAGCCGCATCTCATCATACCCCCATGACTGAATGAAAACTCGTCCTTGAGTTCCTTACAATGATGTCAGGTAGGTATGGGATTATTAGGGAAAATGGAACTAATGGGATGACATGTGAACGGTCTTTATTACAAGACTTGACAAAAAATAGTGTTCATGACAACATGGGTGAACACCTTATTACAATGACATCAGGCCACTGTTGGAAGCTGAGAGAAAAGAGGAGAGAGAAAATAGAAGAGAAGAAGAGAGAAGAGTCTTGTTGCTGCCAACACCGAGATTACGCCTTTCGTTGTCCATCTCTAAGCGCAATATCAATTCCACTCCTTGCATGTTGCTTCAGTGCTGCTCCATTCCAAATGTTTGCTCCAGATCCATTCTGTTGTTGTATGATTGCCATCTGCACACACAACACCATCATATATTAGCAAGGGTAATTGAATCATTAAGTAAAGCATACCTT
>MNCI01011496.1:12680-125392 GCA_015680685.1 Gnetum montanum | reverse complement strand
AGGATTGGGAAATGAAGGGAGTGCCGCCTCTTATTTATAGATATGGCGGCGGGATGCAATATCGCGTACGCGATATCGCAGGAGAAGACACGATATCGCGACGGCTGCGATATCGCCTAGGCGATATCGCGGCCTAGTGTAAGTCGCGTCTCGATGTTATTTTCATAGACTATTTAATTTAGATTGTTGAAAGGATGAAGAGCGATTGAAAATTAAGGTCATTCTCATGGTAAAGATTATTTGGAAAAGGTATAAAGCTTAAGAAGTAACATAGGAAGTGAAGAAAGATCTCTATATGAAACAACTTAAGATCTTCTAGAAGGAAGATTCTTAAAGGAGGAGGAGTATGTAATATTGCTACCTTAGATACTCCTTATCCCTTAGTGTGTTTTTCATTTGAACCCTTAATGTATTATTTGCTAATCCTATGCTCTCTTCTTTATTAACATTTTTCTTTTTGTTGACTATTCTTTTATGGTTTGACTTATGTGGCTTGTTATTTTCTTCTTAATTGGTTTTTCTTTATATGTGTGTGTGCGCGTGGGTGTATGTTTATTTTCCTTTTTACTTAATTTTAATTTAATTTAATTTTTAATATTTTAAGTTTTATTTTAATTTATCATATGCACACTAACCTCTTTTATTAGAGTTTTGAGTAATAAGTATTAGGTACTAAATGGTTGATTGGCACATGTGGTACTACTTTGGTGGTGGTATGCTCTATTTTGCTTATTTTGTATTTTTATAAACTAATAATTTTATATCAATATTTTTAATTTTTAAATTTTAAGCTTATTTTTAGAGGGTCTTATACTAGCCCCTTTTTTAGTTATGTTTTAACCTTAGACATTGTTATTAGTTTGGGCTTAGACATAGCTATTAGCTAACTCTTAGGGGATGTTCATTAAACCAACACTAGGCACTAGCCTATGTTAAAATATTAATTTTATTTTATTTTTTAAAATGATATTTTCTTTTATTTTTAGTTTTTTCTTAGATTACCCTTTTTGCCCAATCATGTCAAATCTTATAAGCATAAATAATGAGAGATCATCCAATTGCATAGCTAACATATGAAACATAGAACTAGAGAGATAGAAACCTTACTAGTTTCGACAAGAGCTAGATATATATCTATGTTGTTAACTAGGACCTTGGTAAGGTTGTAGTTTTAGGTCTCATTTCAGGTTTTACTTAGATCCCATCATTGACCTATAATTTTTCCTAGGATTTAAAGCATCTAGGGAAATTGTAATCATGCAAAGGTTTCTTATTGTAATGTTATCTTTTAGATAGGATAAATTTTGATACATTTTTATATTTTATATGTTGGTATTTTTTCCATGTGCATGTGTTTTGGTTGATCTATCTTTATTCAACAATTATTTAACAATATGTTTAGTATTTAGATCTAATTATTTTATTAATATTTTCTAAGTTATGATATTTCTCTAAGATTTATTATCATGCATAAAATGTTAACCGGTGTTTTAACCTCATTTTGATCTCATTTCTATTTCACCAAATTTTTTAGCTTTAGAACTAGGGTTTTGAGCCATAATTTGTATTTTTGACCCTTGAAATAATGCCAAGTGGTGATGGTCCAAATGACAAAGTTGTTCAACTCACTAGTATGAATCCTAAGGTGTCTTATACTATCCATTGTGATTTTTTCTAGGTGATGATGGATTATTACATCCCATTTATCTCCACCTCAACAAATGCAACAATTTTGTAAAGTGAGTGCTGGTGAAAAACCACTGATGAACCGCGATATCATGTCCACAATATCGGATCCAACCATGCGATGTCAGATACCTGATATCACAGCCTATCTCCTTGCCAATAAATAAGAGGTAGCACCCTTGGTTTCCACATTAGATAGTTAGTCCCTTAGCCAAACTCTTGCTATTTTTTCCTTCTAGAGTTAGAATTATTTATGTGTGTCCGCAGTAGGAGTCATAGAGTGAACGGATCTTTATTCAAGCATTGTGTACATGAGCACACTTTGTGTATGGCAATAAAGATGAACTTTATGATAAACCTTGCAACATACAGAATAGATTAAATAGCATTAATTATTATTTAATGCTTTCCTAGTTGATTAATGATTTCTCTTACCCTACAACTCTCTTAGTTAAATACACTCAATACAACCACTTCGAGCATGTGTATGGCACTTGGTAACTCAGTAACGATTAGCGTTTGGTAATCCCAGCAGCATTGCACTAGTTTAGGATGTGTACAACAAGTGGGAATGGATATTGGTGTTAGGAGTAATTAGAAATTAGTTAATGAGTAGTTAAATTAGATTAGTTACTTAGTTATCTCTCTTCCCTTCCTTGCTAGCGCAGGATATAAAACACATAAAAACTATAAAAATTATATGCCTCAAGCTTTCTTAACCATACAACCGTGACATACAAGTAAGTTTGGGAAGACAACGATTAACCAACCTATTATTGTTCCACAAAGGCACATAGGCACTTAGTCCTTGGAATTTGACTGGATCGTGCATGAATGCTCATATTTGTATGGTTGAGTGTAGGGGTACCTCGCCGCTCATCATTGGCACCATTGCTGGGGACTTAGTTGTTTGTGTGCTAAGTAGAACTTAGGAAATCATTCACATCATTGGAATGAACCCTTAGGGTTGGTTAAGGAAAAGATAATAGTACAATGCACACTGAACAAGACAAGATGTCTTCTTCTTCACACAAAAGCACTTCATCGCCTAGGACTAACACAAGAAGCAATCGACGGCAAGATACACATGATGTTAATATGCCAATCCCTTAATAGTTTCGTGTGGTATATATTCATCCCAATGAATATATACTTGACTTCACCTTTATTCTCCACCAAGATAAACAACTGCGTTGGTGTGACTTGGAAGGTAACATAATGTTACCTCTTGAATATTCAGTCCCCAACATGCTTCTTCATGCTCTCACATGAATAGGCATGCAACACTTACACACAGAATACATTGCGAAGGACTATGGTTCGAGAGACTATTATCCCACAAAGGTGCAACATCAAAGGGATTTGCAACAGGAAAGACAACATAAGTCTTTGAGGGAAAATGGTCCAAGGATGCCCCCCATGTTCTAAGTGAAATCAAGGATGATGAACCTGCCTCAGGTAGTTGCCCACATAACAATGTTCCTCCCCTTTATTGTGGCCAAGGGGTTGTGTATCAAAACCTTCATTCTACTATTCACAACCTAGGTGCTGATACCAATGGACATGAAGTGTCCGAAAAAGGAACAAGGACACATGACAAAGGTGGGCATTTTGATCGCAATCGCGATCGAGGCAGAGACCACTGAAGAGAAGGTAGTAGACACCATCAAGGTGGCGGTTCTCCTTCTTCTTCACCTTCATCGTCTCCTTCACCCTCTCGTTTAGTGTTCAAACGTAGCCATACAGAAATAGATTGTGAGGATAAGGGCAAACAAAGTGGAAGTCATAGATGAAACAACCAAGACAAAGGATGAGGGCACTCTAAGGAATCACGCCATAGAAGAAGGGAGAGTAGGGAATAGTGTAGGCACCATAGATACCACGAACGAGATGACCATGATGAAACCCTACTTACTACTTGAAGCATGCTAGACATAATTGAGGCCATGAGAGTTCCAAAAGGCATAAAAAAGATACTAGGATCAAGAGGCTAGACATGAATAACATTCCATGATTTGAAGGGGGATATAACGCTGATCCTCAAAATCACTTACAAGCATTTCATGATGCGTGTGCCTTGCAAAACATAGAAAAGGAGTGACAAAAACTTAAGTTGTCCCCACGGACACTAGTAAAAGAAGCTAAAATCTGGTACCAGTCCTTAGAACTGGAATCCATTCGTAGGTGGGATACTATCTTAGAATTATTCAACGATAAGTACCAAATGTACTCGTAGGTGTCTAACTTGCGAAAGAAAATCCAAGGATGGAAATAAGGAAGTTATGAACCCTTGGATGTTGCCATGGGTCGTTATTATGCACTATTACATTGTTGTCCTGGCCATGGTTATTCGTAGTGGGATCAGCTATGCCATCTCATAGATGGGCTTAGGCATGAAACGAGAAGAACCCTTGAATTATGCTCAAGGAAGGTTATCCGAGCTTAGGTCCCATAAAATTCATAGACTACTGGAGCAATTTGCTAAGGAAGAAGGTGAGATATGAAAGAGAGAAAGTGCAGAAGAATATAACTGAGATCCTTCCCTCCAAAAGAAGGGAGTAAGATTTTAAGAGGATGAGGAAGGGTCACCACTCGAAGAGATGGTGAATAGGAAAACCTTGCCTATCCAAAAGTTAGCATCAGAAGTATCGGCAAAGGTAGACCAAATGTGGAACTCCCTAGATACTAGGTTTCAAACTATTCTCAAAGTAGTAGAGGAGTCTAGAGAGTGAGGTAGTGATCATGAAAAAAGAAAAAAGAGAGAAGCAGAAAATGCACGTATAAAGGGTAAGGGTAAAGTTGCTATTATTGAAGAGGTTGTGGAATCAAATACAGACGATGATAGTGGATGCAAGATATGTCAATATGACCATCCTAAGGGATGTTGCCCTATGATCTCACATCTACAGGAGTTTGGGGTGTATGCACTTAATCCACGTTTAAAAAAATAGCAAACATCACGGCGATTACCTTATCCCTAAGGTAACCCAAGGTAGTTCCACCAACCTTTAACATATTATCCAAGTGGAGCTCCACCACAACCAATTGAGCAACATCAATAGTTGCAGCACGCACAATCATGGGAAATGTCACCACCAAGTAAACAATATCCTTACCGGCAACCTGACTCATATGGATATTACGTGCAACATCCAATCTCTCCACGTGACTCTGTTGGTCACGTTACTCCCCAACATCACTACCAAGCTCATGAGTACTATAGGATTCCCTCTCCTAGGGGCGATATTCCACAAGGGTACCATCCTTCAAATTTGGTCACATCTCTTCCACCAATAGCTCCATTACCACCTACTGCAGCAATGCAAGGTGAACTCCCTACTTAGCCATAACAACGCAATGCCACAAGGGCTGTTAATTCTCAACCTATTGTTGGTTTTGACAATCGTATGAAGAAAAGATCTTTCTTTAGAACTAATAGTTCAACTAAGCCTTTGCAACCCCAAGCAACTGAGTCCTTGGACATCTCCGTATCAAATAAAGCTTCAGAGCTCCCTTCAAACTTAACATTACATTTAACGCATACGATCATGTTAACACATGCTGTTACTGATTGGATCAAAGCTGGCCACCTTCCCAGGAAATTCTCTGATCCTGGGAGTCCCTTGATATATCTACAAATTACTGGGAATGAGCCATGCAAGGCTCTTTTGGATTCAGGTTTTGGTGTCAACCTAATATCCCAAGAAATGTATAAGGCCTAGAACTTGCCTCCATTAAAAAAGAGCAATATCCATTTACAGTTGGCTAACCAGTCCATCACTATTCCCTTAGGATTAGTGGAGGATATTGTTACTACTATTTGTGGATGGTTGTATCCAGTTGACTTCCTAGTGATTCAAGTGAACAATAGTAAGGGTGATTTCCCAATCATAATGGGAAGGGCATGGCTAAGCACTATCGATGCATGCCTAGGAATCCACGATCTTGCCCTAGAAATACCTAAGGAAAATATTTTTGGAAAGATCGAGAAGAAGAAAGTTCCATGCATCGCATACAGTGACATAGGGTGTAATTGCGTGCAAAGATCATGGGTTGTGCAATGTCTAACATTTCCTACATGCAATCAGTATGCACAAATGATGAACATAAAAAAGTGCCTGTATGTAGAGGCCACATGATAAGAAGACACCCAGTGGCTGATAGCTGGTCAAGAAAGTAGCTCACTTATATGCATGGAACTAACTGAGGGTTTGAATTGCGCTTACATAGATAGCATAGACATATTAGAGCAAGTTCACTGCCAACTTCCAAGTCCTAACTTAGATAACATCAATTAGGGGAAGTTGGAAATTCCTAAGAAATTTAAACAAGAGCCCCTAGAGCTAAAACCATTACCCACCAATATGGAATACATGTTCCTTAAGAATGGAAAACTAGTAATCATCAACACAAGACTTGCTCCACAACAAAAAGAGAGTCTGCTAAAGGTAATAAACAAGTAGTCAAAAGACTTCACCTGGTCATATCTAGAATTAACTGGAATAGATCCTAGGATATGCTAGCATAGGATTTACACTGACTCCTCCATGAAGCCTCAAAAACAACCACAGAGGTGATTGAACCCAAAGTTGAAGCAAGTAGTAAAAGAAGAAATCAAATAGTTTCTAAAGGCTGGGTTCATATACCCCATTGCTGATAGTGAATGGGTTAGCCCCTTGGTAATTGTGCCTAAAAAGGGAGGCAAATGGAGGGTGTGCATAGATTTTAGGCTACTAAACATGGCAACATTCAAGGATCACTTTCAATTGTTGACCAAGTCTTAGACATAATCGTAGGGCATTGCTATTATAGTTTTCTGGATGGATAGAGCAAATACAACCAAATACAAATAGCCCTAGAAGACCAAGCCAAAACTAGTTCACCGGTCCTTGGGGAATGTTTGCATATAAAAAAATGCTGTTTGGCTTATGCAATGCCTTTACAACGTTTCAATGCTTAGTTCTAAGCATATTCTAGCAACAGATAGGAAATGGTGTGGAAGTATTTATGGATGACTTCTCCACTTATGGAGCAAGTTTTAATCAAGTCTTGGACCGATTAGAGTAAGTGCTGAAAAGATGTCTAGAAACTAATTTGAGGCTAAACTGGCAAAAAAAGCCATTTGATGGTCCAAGAAGGCATAGTACTTGGGCATAAAATCTCACATGTAGGGATAGAGGTAGACCTTGAGAAAATCAAAGTCATCTAAGGAATTACCCGTCAACCAGAAACTATCAAAGACATTTGATCATTCCTTGGACACACAAGCTACAATAGGAGATTCATAGAGAAATTTTCAAATATTTTCAAACCATTAGTAGAGTTGATGAAAAAGGATGTACCCTTTGATTGGACCAGGGAATGCAAACTAGCTTTCCAAATTCTGAAATAGAAGCTAGTAGAAACACCCATTCTACAAGCTCCTGACTGGTTCAAACCATTCCATGTCATGACTGACGCGTCCAACTATGCCTTAGGAGTTGTGGTTACATAGCTAGATGACCAAAAATGTCCTTACTACATCCACTGTGCAAGTAAAAGTATCGCTGGTGCACAACTTAACTACACTACTACAGAAAAAGAATTAATGGCTGTAATGTTTGCACTAGAAAAGTTCAGACACTATGTGTTGGGGTACAAAGTATTCATACACACAGATCATAGTGCAATCTAGTTCCTCATGAATAAGCCAATGGTAAGCCCTCGTATTATGCAATTTTTGGTAATCCTACAAGAGTTTGCTTTAACGATGATCAATCGTAAAGGCACTGAGAATGTAGTTGCCAATCATTTATCTCAGTTGCACTGGGATGGTAAAGAGGATGAGTATTCAATTTTCAATCATTTCCTTGATGAGTTCCTCTTTTCTAGTGTAGTGAATAACCAATCACCCACGGAGACAAACTGGTACAGTAGCATTCTTACCTATCTCCTTACCCAAGAAACACCACAAGAGCTAGACCTTAAGAAGAAACAACACTTTCTTCATAGAGCCAAGTACTTCATGGAGATCAATGAACAACTTTACAAAGTATGTCCCAATGGCTTGGTTCAATGGTGTGTTCCTAATAGAGATCAACTGAGAGTTCTCCAAGATGCTCATGAGGGCCCTTGTGGGGGTCATTATGTTAGGAGATGAACGACCATCAAGATCTTGCTTGTAGGATATTATTGGCCTACCTTGTTCTGGGACACCCATCAATTTGTCCAATCTTGTGAGCACTGTCAATGTGATGGGGGAATGACTGCGAAAATGGAGGGTTCGCAATAATGGATTCAACCATTAGAACCCTTCAACATTTGGGGAATTGATTTCATGGGGTCCATTACACCAATGTTCAATGGAAAAGCTTATATCATAGTTACCATAGACTACTTAACAAAATGGGTTGAAGTAGCTACCATTAAAGATTGCACACCATCTACAGTTGCACGATTTGTTCAACAACAAGTCATCAATAGGTTTGGTGTGCTGCGTGCACTTATCTCAGATAATGGTACACACTTCACAGGTGTAACTTTTTGGAAGTTAATGCAACGCTTAGGGGTTGAGCATAAATTTACTACACCATACCACCCCCAAGAAAATGGTCAAGCCAAGGTCACCACCAGGGAGATTACTAAGATACTGACTAGAACCATTAGCAAGTATAGGCAAGACTGGAGCACTAAACTAAATGATTCTCTTTGGGCATACCACTCCACATGGAAACTCCCTATAGGCTACTCTCCCTACGAGTTAGTCTATGAAAAACTTCCAACGCTCCCTATCCAAATTGATCTTTGTATACTAGCCACAACATGTGACCTCAACCTTGACCTTAATCTAGCACAAAAACAAAGGTTGACGACTCTTAACTTACTAGATGAGAACCAACTAGCTACCTTGTCATCTAATGAACTACACAAGGCATTTAATTAACAACATCATGACTTGAAAATTAGGAAAGCTAAGTATCATCTAGGAGAATAGGGTCTCTACTGGAACCCCACACATTTGTCACAATGTACCAAATTTCAAACATTGTGGGAAGGACCTTACATTATCTATGCAAATTTTCCTTCAGGGGCCATGACCATATATAAACCTGAGAGCCCAGATAAGAGACTGTTAGTCAACATGCAACAAACAAAACCTTTCCATGAGTTTAGGATAGCCAGAACATATGCTACCTCTATAGGTGGGAAAACTTGCTCATTATTTCGGATCTCCTCCTTCCAACTCAGTCATGGGGGAGATGGCCACCTTTGCTAACCATTGAAGGCCCTTAGTTCTTTTTAAGTTTTTTTTTTACACATTTCGGTTTTGTACATTTCTTTAATCTTTCTTATTTTTGTTTTACACCATCGTTCATATTTTTTACCATTTCTTTGTGTGATTACTTTATTTTGCTCATCACCCAATAAGTGTTCATGATGGTGGCATGAATAATACCATATTGATTGCTAATGTTTGGATTTTACCTTTGAAGTATGATGTTGATATTAAGGTGTGGTTCTTTTGATTGAACAGGTAATGAGTCCACATCATTCATAATCCATAAATCCTATGGTCTCCCTTGGCTTGGAATTGTATAGTCCCTTTCTTTAATAAAACTATTAACGAATTGGTGGCCGGGTATTTCTCAAACTAAGGAAAGACTCAAAGGATGAAAAGGGTGTGACTTCAAGGGGATTCTATGCATTTGTGCTAGCTATTCTCTTGAGTGCTTGGATGTTTTGTCTTTGGGTTTTCTGCCATTCTAACCATTCATTAAATATCCAGAAGTTGAGTGCATAAAAATAAGTCTTTGCATGGTGTGGTTCTCACACAAAAAACACAAAAAAAATTAGTGAGAATTCAAAGCACACGCCTTAGATACAATAATGAACTTGGGCTACATGCACTGGTTATGGCACTAGAAAGACATGTTACCCATGCTTGAAGGTTTCCTCTAACTAAGGCCCTTTCTCTCTTTCTGTTTCTCCATCTTGCTCTCCTCGGAATGGTGGTGACTTTTTGTAGAAGCATTCTTGTTGCTTCAAGAGGATAGGTTGGTCAAATGTGTTGATGCGAGGTCACTGAATGTGGTTAGTTGAGCCTAAATTTGGAATGAGTTCTACTTGATCACATTAACCATAAAACACACACAAGGGACTTTACACAACCTTGTTCTTGGGTTTCCATTCCATTCTCTCCTCTCCATCTTTCTTTTCCATTTTTCACCTCATTGTCGATTTTATCATTAGTCTGTATCTTGGTTGATGCATTGTTTTTCCTTGGTAAGTTCTTATGGGTAAGTTTTTAACTCTTTCTTTCAAATGACACTCCTAGAGCCTATGGACTCTTTGGTTTGTGGGTCTGTCAAGGGATCAAGGTCATGAGCCTACTTTGGGGAGGACCCACTAGCATTCCTTTTTGGTGCATTTGTTAACTTCTTTCCTTTAAACATTTCCTGTAATCAATAATTTTTTGTTTCATCCCCATCTATGACATCCATTTTATTGGCATTGCCATTGTTGCTATTTCTCCATCCTTATTATTCCTTATCTTTTTCCATCCTATCACTACCGGAGGTTCACTCTTAGTCATGGAGGCCCTAGCACAAAATTTTTCAATTTTTCCTAACCCCTACACCTTTGGTAGTCACTAGTGTTAAATCTCTAGAATTAGTATCTGCCATAACCACAACTCAGCCAATGCACTTTACATCGAGGCAAGGTATCAACTGCATTGTGATTTATCTACCCTTGCTCATTTGTGACTATGTTGTGTGTGTAGATGATGATCATACAACAATGGACTAGACCTAGAGGAAACACTTAGGATGGACTGGAACTAGAATTTTTATGAAAGAAGCAAGATTGGTGGCGTGGCTATGGACGAACAATGGAAGGCGCAATCTTGGCATCGGTAGCAACACTTCTTATTCTTTTTTCTCTCTCTCCTTCTCTTCCAGCTATCAAATAAGGTTGGATGTCATTTATGTACAGTGTTCACCTTTGTGATCATGAACACTAATGCTATCATGTATTGTATTGTTAACTCATTCATCGAGCATGTTGAGTTTGTCCCCGCGTTCCACCGTTAATGGTCATTCAGTCAATAATCCCATACCTTTCCAATATTTTGTAAGGAACTTGAGGAAGAGTTTTCATTTAGTCATGGGGGTATGATGAATCGCAATATCATGTCTGTGATATCACATCTACAATATCATGTCCGTGATATCAGATCCAACCATGCGATGTCAGATATCTGATATCGTGGCCTGTCTCCTTGCCTATAAATAAGAGGTGGCACCCTTGGTTTCCACGTTAGAAAGTTAGTCCCTTAGCCAAACTCTTGCCATTTTTCCCTCTAGATTTAGAATTATTTTTATGTACCTGTAGTAGAAGTCATAGAGTGAACGGATCTTTATTCGAGCATTATGTACTTAAGCACACTTTGTTTACGGAAATAAAGAAGAACTTTATGATAAACCTTGTAGCATACAGAATAGATTAAATAACACTAATTATTATTTAATGCTTTCCTAGTTGATAAATGATTTCTCTTACCCTACAACTCTCTTAGTTAAATACACTCAGTACGACCACTTTGAGCATGTGTGTGGCACTTGGTAACCCAGTAACAATTAGCGTTTGGTAATCCCAAAAGTGTTGCATTGGTTTAGGATGTGTATGATAAGTGGGAACAGATACTAGTGTTAGGAGTAATTAGAACTTAGTTAATTAGTTAAATTAGATTAGTTACTTAGTTATCTCTCTCCCCCTCCTTACTAGTGTAGGATATAAAACACATAAAAATTATAAAAATCATATGCCTCAAGCTTACTTAACCATAAAATCGTGACATACAAGTAAGTTTGGAAAGACAATGATTAACCAACCCATTATTGTTCCACAAAGATGGATAGGCACTTAGTCCTTGGAATTTGACCAAATGGTGCATGAACGCTCGTCTTCGTATGGTTGAGCGTAGGGGTACCTCGCTGCTCATCAACCACCAAGAAAATGCATTTTATAACCTTGTAGACATTGTAACTTTCACCCCATGAAACCTGAGGCTAAAATCTCATTGTAAAATGTGAAGATTATAATCTATGAGATGCAATTTCACATACTTTATCTTTTGGAGCTAAAACAAAATGCCTCATAAGTGGTCATAGCCTGAACCCCCAAGTGAAAAAAGTCATATTATGTCCATATTTGGTGGGTTTTGGTGGGGGTGGGGAGGGGTGGTATGGGGGCATAAAAAATGCCTTTTGGACTACCAAAAATATCATTTTAATGGGTTTTGTAGGAGGGTATAACCTTTACTACGTTGGAATCATCTATGTTTAGGATTTGGGGGTTTAACTCTTGAAGCCTCAATGTGGCTTCTACAACCATAGCATGGCTCATGTAACCCTAGTGTTGTTCATGTAATCCTAGTGTTGCTCCTAGAGTTCAACATGCTCAGTATTGGTCTACCAACCCAAGCATTATTCTAACATGTCTGGCATGGGTCTCGAAGCCCCAACGTGACACCAACAAGCTCAATGTTGATCCAACACCTCTAGCATGGATGTCATATCCCTAGTGTGGTTGCTACAAGCCCAACATTACCCCTAGAAAGCCAACGTGGGTGAAAGAAGCTAGCATGGATAAAATTCCAATTTGCTATTTTTGGTAACTAGAATGGTTTTGGTACCTTGGGGATATCAAAACTTACCATACATGGAAACCATATTGGATTTGGACACTTTCCACACTTGCATGTGATAGCAATCTATCAGCATTTAGGTAGAAATTTACATCCTCAAATTTATGGCCACAAAACCTATATAAACCAAGCTTAAACACCATCAAAATGTTCTCAATGTTTGCAACATTACACCTTTTTAAGATTTCCAACATTCAAGAGCTTTGTAAATTTATTAAGAATACAAGGCTTTTGAAGCAATCTCAGTGTCAAACCCATAGCCATTATGATCATTGTTTAATCCCCAAGGTTGTGTGAGGCTTTGTAGCAATTCTAAGTAACCTAGGCATTGAGAATTCTAGTGTGGCTCTTCCTTGTGGCCCAAAGCCTTCACACAACTTACCCTCCTGCACCAACAATGCTATAGATATGATGAGGAGTACAACAAGGTTTTACAATTTTGGGAGTTGTGGAGCATTTGGATTGTGGAATTGATTATGGCATTGAAGGCTACTAGCTTCAATAGTCTCCAGACCCTCATTGAAGTAAACCCTTTGCTTCCTTAGGCATCCATTTTACACACTTTAAACTCTCTTTATTTTTATCATATTAAAGTTTATAGTTCTACTTGTTGTGCAAGATAGCATGAATTTATCTTTCATTTTGAGTATTTATTTTTTCACTGTGCATTACATTTTCACTTTATTACCCTTGTTTACACTCTTTAAGTCCCTGGGTGATTAGCAAGACCATCTAGGGTACCTTAGATTCTATTTTTGAAGGTCCTTGGGATTTGGCGTTAAAGCTGTTCCACCTGGGATCTTCAATTTTTTAGCAACTAAAATTTCTAGTTGTTACAATTTTCTGGCACTAGAAGGAGGGCCTCCACCCAATTTCTACATCCAATCCTATTGGCCACTATAAAAATGTTATTTGCAAGTGTAAAGGCTTGAACTTATAGCCAAATATCATCAAACTTTAACAACATTTTTTCTGCTAGAAGTACCAATGCTGCCACCCATTTCCCTACCACCAAAACCCAACATAAAGGTTGTAGGTGATTTGGGTTTTGAGAAAATTTTCATAGCAGTTATTGGACATTTTAAGGCTAGTATTGGTATTTTGCAAAACCTTAATTTTCCAGTAATGCCAATGTTGATTTTATCACCCAAAACCTTATCCCCTTCTATTGTGAAAGTTTTTCAACAAGGTCAGTGTTGGTGATTCTATCACCCAAAACGTTATATCCCTCTATTATGAAAATTTCACAACAAGGCCAACATTGGTATTTTTCCAAGACAAAAAAAACTTTTGAGGAAAAAAAAATTTCACCTAATTTTTTGGCAAATAACCATCAAACCTACCAAGAGGGAGAGATCCCAATGTAGTGAAGAGAGGTGTAAGATTTTTTATCTTACCCCTTCTTCTTCCCCTCCTTCTACTTCTAGCATGGGTACTACTGGTAGGCCCAGCATGGTGGGGCTTTGACATAAAATTCTTGTCTTTTTCCAAGTAAAAGATATACCTCATTTCACTACAACCTGCATTGTATTTTACAATTGTAGTGTACAACACTTTGACAATGATACCTTATTTTTTACATTTTTAAAAAATTTCTTCTTCTAGAATTATTTATTTATTAAAACATTTTATTAGGAAAAATTTAACATTATCAATATGTCCTTTAGCCAATGAACCATTTTGCCATTCAACTTCACTAAGACAACATCTAGCCAACAAGCTATAAGGATGTATGAGCCCAAAGACCCTACTATAGTTAAGTGTAGGCAATCACTTAGGCTCAGGGGGCAAAGCCCAAAATTTTTGGTGATAAACAAATACCATCACCACTTCATTTATGCCAAAATTTAGGTTGGCATACTTATCCCAAGGATGGAAGTAGAGGCAAAATGAGAATATGAACTTATCCACCATGATGGAAAGGAATACATACCTTTCTCATATAATAAAATATCATTAAATGAAACCTACATGCACATCCTTTCTTAATTAATTGAGATGGATGAATAGGATAGGAAGGCTAGTTTAGACAAATAATAGTAGGAAGAAGATGAGTTTGGGTTTGAGTTTGAACATGAGAATATCATAGGGGGGCTCTTCCAACAATAAAATCCTAAAGCGATCATGTCCACCTCAAACCCCCTTGCCTCTTCCATAGGGTAGATCCCTTAGTCCTTGACCCCTTCCTATCCAACCATGTTTGGGCCAACATCCATTATAGTGGCACACTAAACACAATTGGTGCTGCAAGCAATAACCTTCCCCTTCTCCATGCCTTTCACCATGTAACCATGACTTGTGTAACGATTATTGGTGATTGTGACCAAAAATCCCCCTTTTTCCGCATAGATAAGACTCATAGTGGGATCTTAGGTGATCTAATGATTACATAATCCTTTTTTCCCCTTTGTGTGCCAAATACCAACACAAGATTTTTTTTGTTGTTTAGCTTGCCTACAACAATTGTGGCCCAATCTCTTCCTTTGGTCCCACAACCCATCATGAAGCCATAGGCCTCCCAGCTAACCTCTCGTGCAAACCATAGCTCATGAGGGCACCTCAAGGATTGTATCAAGCTTTATAGATGATCTAGGACTTAACAAAAGAGTTATGGAGGATTAAGACCTCCATGCCCTAGACCATTAAGATAATGGACTTCTATCAAGATGATCCCATTAGTCCTGTGGTTCCATAATTGACTCTTCTCTTAGGTGTCCTCATACCTTGATTTACCAAATACAACAATAAGGGTGATCCTATTTCACACATCATAATATTATGCTCTAAGTTCTTACTACTACAAACTTGGCCACACATAATAACGTAAATTTTCCCTATGTCTCTTATAGGAAAGGCTCTAGATTGGTATTGTGCCTTATCGAGAGGATCCATATCCCCACTAGAAGACCTAATTTCATAGTTTGTTAACTATTTCAAGTACAACTTGAAGCCTAACATAATCGTTGACTCACTAATGAAGGTCAATCAAAGATCCCTTAAGCTAGTGCAAAAGTTCACACTACAATGGAACATTTTTCTTAATGAGTTTCCAAAACCAATAGCTAAGACTCACATTCTTGTTGTATTGAAGGAAGCAACTAATGACTTTATCAAGTCAAAATTGTATGACCTAGATTCATGATCACTTATTCAGACCTTTACTCAAACTAAGGACATAGAGGATGTCATAGAAGCTTACCATGACCCTGCCTATGTGGTATACAAGAACCAAATGCATGAGAGGATAAGAAGAGGGGTGGACAAAAAAACATAGTAGTGACCACTATGGAAAAGGAGAGGAAGATGATTACCTGAAGGCCAAGAATGAACCAAACTAAGGCCCTTGCTAACAATAATCAACCTTCAACATCTACGACCTCTAGGTTGATTATTGCTAGGCCTAACTTTGAGCGAAAATACCAGTCAAAGTATACTAGGCTACTGTTAAAGGCATAAAAAATCCTTGACCAAATATTGAAGAGTGGAGGAATATAGTATAAGAAAATGATAGAAAATGCTTGTAAGAGGCTTGAGAGGCTATGTGAGATAGCCAAAGATCACACTCATGCAACCAAAGATGATTCTTTGGTGCCTAGATATTTCAAGACTTGACAATTTCTATCACTATCATCAGTTGCCAAGTCATGATATTGACTTTTACCTTGTGCTAAAAGATGACTTGAAGAAGATGATAGACAAGGGTGAATTGGTGCTTGATGCCTCTAACCTAGTTAGGTCACAGAATTAGTTGATGCACATCTATAAAGGACCCATTGAATGCTAGCAATAGCTCGTATACCATAGTGGCATTCAATGTCAATAATGATCCAAGGCCTACGAGGGAGCCATTTGTGATTTGGGTACCTTCTCACAATGAAAGGAGCCCTTAAAATTCCACTAGTTCAAGGACCTCCTTTGTTGTAAGAATACCATTACCAGTGTCTTCCAAAGATCCTTTTCTAATTAGAGTGCCCTCTCCCATTTCCACTAAGTCCATCCTTGTAACTAAATAACGTCTCCCATGGTAGCTAATGCAATGGCTTCTTCTTCTTGACCAAACAAGGATAATAAGAAGTCCCTAATCAAATAACATAAGAAGCCTATGCAAAAGCCTAAGGAAAAAAATGATAAGCAAGCCAAGGCATGAAAGGAAGTGGGTCCTCTAAAGCCCACTCCCATCTCATCCATTCCCATAACCTCCACTACCTAGGCTACTTCAACCAATAAGCCATGAGAGGACCCCTGGCCCCAAGGGAAGGGGAAAGAGGCTAAGCCACAACAATCAAGACACAAAGTTTACATTTTAGGGTGCATGAAGGAAGTTAATAAAAATAGAAATGAAAAGTCTATGGCTAACAACAAAGACTTCCTTAATGCAATGGAATAGGTCAAATAGTCACTAAAGCAAAAGAACATAATTCTAGCTTGTATGACCTTGTCATGACTTCTACTACACACCATGAGGTGCTAGTTAAGATGTTGATCTCCATTCCCATTAGCAAGGACATCCCCACTAGTGAAGAATCTATTGATGCAGTGATGGTACCATCTTCACCTAGAGAAGAAGTAAAGTTAACATTATTAGTGTTTTGTGATAGAAAAATCAAAACCAACCTCCAAAATAGTAAGGTAACAAATGCTCCCCTTTTTATAACAATAAGGGTTGGATAATATAAAGTGCATAGAGTGCATGTAGATGATGAAGTGACAATCAATGTAATAACCTATACCATTTTTGAGTGTTTAGGCCTAATAGAACACATACAACACATGTCAACATCAACTTGTAAATCCTGTAATGGATCAAGAGTTGCCATCAAAGGCTCTATTTATTTAGACATTATGGTAGGGGAATAATTCCCCACAATGGCCAACTTCTAGAAGGTGGAGGAAACATCAAGATTCAACCTTATCTTGGAGAGGCCTTGGCTAGATTAGTTACAAGCTATGTCCTCACCTATCCATCAAGAAATTCACCTAGGAAGGTGAAATAATCATTCATGGTGATAGTGTGATCCCCATTAGTAATCAACAATGTTGACATAGAATGGGATCTAAAGTGGAGTTTCAGGAGTAAACTCCCACTGTTAGGCATAAAGTCAAGAAGCCCAGTGGAGTGAAAAAGAGGCCAAAACTATTAACATTTTGGTATGTGAAAACATTAAGGCAAATGGAGTACAATGATATTTGTGTGATTGTTGTATTTATAGGAGCAAGAGCAAAGGACTAAAGGACTTACAAACAAATTCAAGATCACAAGGACTCAAAGGAGCATGGAGAATATGAAGCATTCAAGAAAAATGTGTCTATTTTTGTTGAGGATGATTCCTAGATATTTTGGCATGTTTTGGAGTATTTTTAGCTCATTTTGATGAGTCTAGGAGGTTACAGGGTTTATGGGGACTTGTTTGGAGGCATCTGGAGGTTCCCAACATTAAAACAAGTAGTTTCATTTTTGGTCCTTGTAGAAGGGATGTCTTTTCCATACCAAAGACATCTTTCCAAAAGGTAGCATAGGAAAAGATGTCTCTACAAAATAGTAGATTTCTTTTATTAGAAAAATACATTTTTCATTAGACAAAGATGCCTTCCTAGAATGCAAGCTAGTTTCAGAAAGACGTCTTTCTAGAATGGAGATTTTAGAAAGATGTCTTTCTAAGATAAAGACATATTTTTAGAATAGAGGGAAAATATAGAAAGATGTCTCAAGTATGAAGAAGACATATTCCATTATCATTAGCTATCATTAGCTAGTCATTGCATGAGTTCCAAGATCGATTTGGAAACATGATGACTTTATGAAGACAACATTCTCATTAGGAAATGTGCAAGCTCTTGTACAATAAGTGTATAATCATTGTATTCATTGTTGCTCCTCATTGTATTATCATTTTTCCATTGTAAAGTGTGCTATACCTCAAAGTGCAAGGATTAGTAAACTAAGTGGCATTCATCCCTTGTAATTATTATTCTCCTTTGGACCTTGTAGGGTTGATGTGCTTCTTGCGGGAAGGAATCTTGCTTGAGGTTTTCGGGATCTTATGGGATTGAGTGGTTGGTGTTGCAACACAATGCTCCAGAGTGGAGCTCAAGATTGTAAAGGTTGTGGAAGCTTGGAAATCACATTCTAAGCTTGACAGAACCATGCAAGATTGAGTGGTTGGTGTAGCATCACAACACTCTAGAGCAATACTTAGAGATTGTATAGGGTGTGGTACCCTTCAAACCACATTTGAGAGCAAAAAAGTTCGGAGGTATGCTTACAAAATACCCTCTAAGTGTGGACTACCCAAGTTGGGGAACCACATTAAATTTTCAATGAATTTTAATTTGGGGAACTTACTCATTTCCCCTTCCTTCTAAGTTCAACAATCCTCAAGTGGTATCAAAGCCTAGTACTTTTCTTCATCAACAACTTCAAGAGTGAATAATGGAGGGGACATCTTATACAAAGCCACCCATGTTCAATGGATTTGACTTTGCCTATTGGAAAGCTAGGATGCAAGGATTCTTTGAATCTATAGAGTTTGAAGTTTGGGAGTCCATCATTGAAGGCTACATACTGCCCATCAACAACACAACAAAAGTCATCAAGCTACGAAGCAAATGGACACAAGAAGAAAAAGATAAGTTCATGTTTAATTTTAAAGCAAAAAATTGTTTATATTATGCTTTGAACAAATTTTAATTTAATAGAATATCTGGTTGTAAAAAAACCAAAGAAATTTGGGTAACTTTAGAGGCTTATTATGAGGGAACTTTAATAGTTAGGCAATCAAAAATCTTAATTTTGCAAACTAACTATAATAAGCTCAAAATGAGAGAAGGAGAGAAAATAAAATATTATTTCTCTAGAGCAAATGATCTTGTTATGGCTTTAGAGGTATTGATAAAGATTTACATGAAAGTGATGTCATATTTAAAATGATTATAACTTTCTAATCAAAATTTAGATTGAAGGTCACAACCATGGAGAAGCTTAGAGACTTTTCTATTTTGAAATTTGAGGAGCTTCAAAGTTCTATTCAAGAAAAACCCATAGCCCTAAAATTAACCTTTAAAGAAAAGGAACCTACTAAACAAGATATGAGTAGTGAAGAGGAGATAGCTCTTCTCTGAAGAAGGCTGCAAAGTCTTATGGCAAGAAGAAGTAACAATTTGAATCCACAAGGATCTAATCAATTCAAAGGCAAGGAAAAAAATAGAACTTTTTCAAATTCTAACTTTGATTCCTCTTCAACAAAATTTTGGATATGTGGTGGAAGAGACCATGTGGCCTCTGAATGTCCTAGTAATAATAGGTTACAATAGAGGAGAAGAAATGATGAGAAGAAGAAGAAGACCAAATTCTATAAAAGTTGGGATGATGAAAAGCAAAAAATGAAAGAAATGGATGATAACACTCAAGATTTACACCCCTTTTGTATGGGCCTTACAGATGATGATGTTGTGGACCTTTTGGTATGTTTTAGTATGCTCAAAATGTTATGTAAATGGAGACAAAAATTGTTTGTATGGTTGTATGGTTATTGTGTTTGTAGGACTATGTACATGGGAAGCCAAGATGAGCTAAAGAGGACAAAGAACAAACTATCCTAGAGCTCAAAGGGGGAGATCATTCACGTGTCCTTAAATGAACATCCAAAGAATGTGGACAAGGACCTAATATTGTAAAAAAAAAGTGGAGATCATTAAAGCATATGAAAGATCAAGGTTGTAGACAAGGAATCATGCATTCATCATGCAAGAGAAAGTGAGGAAAGATGTCTCTAGGAAGTAGAAGATGTCTTGGCAGATTTGCAGAGAACTTAGACAAAGGCATCTTCAAAAACAAGAAGATGTCTTTCTTAGATAAAGACATCTTTCACAAGTTAGAGATGTCTTTATAGATTGCAAATCAAGTCTAAAAAGACATCTTCCATAAGATAAAGATGTCTTCCAGATTAGACACTTCAGAAAGACATCTTTTAGGAAACCAAGACGTCTTACTAGAATTAATGGAAAATTGAAAGAGACATCTCAAGCATGGGAAAGATGTCTCCCATGACTATTAGAGATTGTTAGCTAGCTGTTGCATGAATTTTGAGAAAGATTTAGCAACACAATAGCTATAATAAGGCTTGATGTGCATTGGGAAAAGTGCAAACCTTGTTGTATTCATTGTAAAATTAGTTGTAATCATTACATTCTCTATTACTCCTCATTGTCTAATTCTTGTGGCTTTGTAAATTGTGCTGTACCTAACTATCAAAGGATCAACAATTTAAGTTGCATTATTCCTTGTAGTTCTTATTCTTGTTGCCCTACTAGGTTGATGTGCTTGAGCTTGTTAGGATCCTATGGGATTGAGTTGTTGGTGCTATGGTACTATACTCTAGTGTGAAGCTCAAGGTTGTAAAGGTTGTGAAAGCCTTGAAACCACACTTCCAAGCCTAATGGAACCTGGTAGGGTTGAGTGATTGGTGTTGTGATATGACACTCCAAAGCGGGGCTTGACAACTATATAGGATGTGGATCCTTTAACTACATTTTGAGAGAAACAAAGTCTAGAGGTGTGCTTATGGTCTACCCTTTGTGGGTGGACTAAATAAGTTTGGAAACCATGTTAAATTCAGTGTATGTGCTTTTTTTGTTTAAGTTTTTAGTTGAAGAACTTATTCATCCCCCCTCTTGTAAGTTCAATAATCCATAGATGCTGGTTTCTTAGATGATGAACTGAATGAGGAAGAAAGATTTGATTTGTTATGTAATGAACTATTATCTTTTCAAAATCTCTACAATAAGTTTAATAAGAAAGTTAAGACAAAATATCATGAGATGTCTCTATTAAATTCAACAATGTCCAATCTTATCAAAGAACTCTCAGACTTAAGGGCTAAGAATAAAAAACTAACCTTGTCTTATGAGCAGGCTAAAGTGGAAATTGTAGATGTGAAACTTATGAATGAAAGACTCATTAAAGGAAAAGAGTCACTTTGAATGGTTCTTGGAAAAGAAAAAAGTGCACAAGATAAAAGTAGACTTGGATGCTATTCCTAAGAAGAAGAACTTGCACAACCTTCATTCCATCTAAAGTAATCTCCAAAAAGTAAGGGTACTACATAAAAAGAAGCTCCTATCCATGAAAGAATCAAAGGTTTGATCATTATAATTACTCTTACTACAATAGGAGGATTGGATGTTATTATTGTAATAAATTTGGACATAAAAAATGGGAGTGTAATTTAAAGTTTTGTCATATGAGTACCTAGTCATATTACAAGACTCCTTGGTCTTATCAAAATGCATTGAGAAAGGAATTTGTGTAGGAAAAAAAGGATTGGAGAATAGATCACAAAGGAGTCAAGAAAGTTTGGAGAATCAAGAGGAAGGAAGTTGAGAATGAGAAAACACTATCTAGACAATTTGTGAAAGGAAGCCAAGCCTTGAAAATTGAAGAAGTTTTTGCAAGAAGAGAAACCTCGAAAGAGGAATTTTATCCTCTAGCACTCTAGGTACCTTAATTATCAGTTTCATGTAAGGTAAGTCAAGATAAGTTTTCATTTCCTTGCTTGCTGAATATTGTGTTAGTATTTAATTTTGAAAGACTAAATTGTGTTGATGTGTGCTTACTTCATTTCAAGCTATGGAATGTTAGCTCTAGTATTCTACAAATGTTAAGATAAGTGCTTACAGGAGAAGATATTTGATATTGTTAAAATATTTTAAATTATAGTATCTCTTANCCCAAAGGGAGCAGTAGCATCTGCACATGTGCAAGGGGAGCCTATACCTAATCTAAGAGGCTAGGAGGGTAGGTGGAATATTTTGTAGCTTTTACCAAAAGACACTCAAACAAAAAAACTTCATATTTCAACTCATCCTCAGCAAAAAATAAGCAAGGAAGTGCATATTCATTTGGTAATGTTGTAAAAGAGGACATTTACTAACTTTTTATCTAAAGATGATGTTTTATGGTGAAAACTTCTAATGCTTATATGTTTTATAAACTTACTTGTGAGCTCTATTTATTGTTTGACATTTTGTATGTTGAGAATATATCTTTTAATTACCTAAGGCTATTATTGCAAATTGAGACATACTAGAATAGGTGTTCATGATCTCTTTTGGTAAGATATGAGGTATATCCATATGCTATTTTTCTTACCTTTAACATGATTATCATATATTAATTTATGAATCTTCTTTTGGATAAAAAGTTGATTGGTTGTTTTTGATCTTTTGATATATTCAACAAGATTAGACGTGTTGCTTTTTCTTAAAAATTGAATATGCATATTTTAAACTCTCTTGTCATGAACTTGCTATTGGATTCTTGATCTTTTCAAATTGAATATGTTGGATGATTCTAGAATCATGGCAGAGATGTTACTGAAAGTCTTGGATCAGCTGTGCTTCTTATTGTGAATAGATGAAGGACCACTCTTGATAAAAACTAATTTTACTTCATTAGATCTATGAAATTAATGAGATGTGTACTCTTTAAATAGTTCTCTTGCAAAATGATTTTATGTCATGCAAATTTATATTACAAAACATTTTTGCAGGTGTTTAGATTTTTTTGGGTGCTATCCATATAGGGGTAGAGATATATGTGCTAATGATTATGCTCGCTAAGCAATTGCTCTCCATAACTATATGTTTTTTTTCTAAAATGATAACTATCTATAGATTTTTATGCATCATCCTTTTTGGTCATGTTCCAAAAAGGGGGGAAGTAGCTCATGTATTATGATATTGTGATAAAGACTAACCCATTTTCTTACGTTTTGGACATTACCAAAATGGGGAAGATTGTTGAACTTTTGGTGTGTCAAAACATTATGCAAAATGGAGTACAAGGGTGTTTTTGTGGTTCTTGTGTTTATAGCAACAAGAGCAAAGGACTCAAGGACTCACAAGCATAAGGACTGAAGGGAGCATGGAAGAATAAAAGGAATTCAAGAAAAATGTGTCTATTTTTGTTGAGGATGATTCTTGGATGTTTTGGCATGTTTTGGAGTGTTTTTGGCTTATTTTGATGAGTCTAGAAGGTTATAAGATTTATGGGAAATTTTTTGGAGGCATACAAAGGCTAGAAGCATCAAAACAAGTAGTTTCATTTTTGGCCTGTGTAGAAGAGACATATTTCCCATACCAAAGGCATCTTTCTAAAAGGTAGCATAGGCAAAGACATCTCTACAAAATAGTAGACATCTTTCATCAGATAAAGATGTCTTTCCAAAATATTTCTCCAATAAACCAACTTTCTATGCCCTTGGCACATACCTATATATCGTGAACCCAATCCTTTTATATTTTTTATATAAATTTGGTTGTTCATGCTATGCAAATTTTTGGTTTCCATTTCATTTCTGTATTTATTTCTATAACTGTAATTCTATTTCCATTTCTGTTCAACTAGATTCATCTACATTTTCATTTTTGATTTTGTCTACGAATTCATCTACATTTTCATATTCATTTACAATTTACATTTTCTAAGTCCTTAGGTGATTAGCAAGACCATTCTAGGCATCCTAAATCCCATTTTCTAGAGCTCCTTGGGATTCGTGGTTAAGACTATCTTGGTGCTTGGATCTTTTGATTTTTCCATTCGAGAAACCAAGATTTCCAGCTCTAATAGTTTTTTGGCACTAAAAGAAGGGCCTCCATTCAAATTCTTGGCCTTAAATCCATTCTAGTCATTTCTATCCTTCCATTATACCTACAAAACTAGCATTGCCTATTAAAGCCAGAGTTGCATTTTACTACAGATTTTTTGTCTACTATAACACCCACCCCATTTAGTGTAGTCTATTTAGCAAAATTACATTTAGTAGCATCTTGTTTAATGTAATTTGTTTAGCAGCACTCCATCTTTTGGCATTCCATTTTTTAGGATTCCATTTCTTGGCATTTCATTTTTCAGCATTCCATTTTCTATCTTTCTATTTAGCATAGTTCCTACTATGATCATTTAATATCTAGTAGCTATACATCTTTTACTTTTCCCATTTTATCCATATAGCAACCATCTTCTATTGCCTTTCTATTTTTGGTCTACTACATTAGTAGATTTCCTTATTATTGGTGATTGTTTGTGATTGTCAATGTTGGGGGCCTCTAGTTCTTATGACCTTGGGGGTCATGGGATTGAAGGTGTTCTTCAAATAGGGTTTAGGTGCTTGTTAACCTTTGGCAACACCAAGCCTAGATACCTCCAAATAAACTCAATGGTTATAGAACGAGCTAAGTGTGAGTATGTGTTTGTTATTGCAAATGTTGAGATGGTGGGGTTTTTGTATGAAACTATAACTAGCTATCATAAAAGAAATTTAGCTAGTTTTGTCAAATACTATGAGTTATTAAAGATTCCTATTTTGTCCAATCACTTAGTCTATATGGTCCCTATAATACGTTACTTGTAATAAGTAAAATTTTTCTAAAAGATTTGAGCAAAATTCTACCAATGTACTCCTAATTTTCCCTGGAGAGAAAATTCCATAAGAAAACTAGAAATAGAGTAAGATTCAATGGACTTGAAAAGAGAAAGAAAAGAAATTAGATTTGTGTAAAATCTCAAATATTTAAGAAAGATAAATTGACATGAGGAAACACTTTGTAATAAAGCTATTCAAATTTAATCTAATTACGATTATTCAAACCCTCTAAGCTCAATAAGAAATTTTGTAAATATAATTTTATTATACTACTAAAAATGTTGCATAAACGACAAGGTATGAGTCTCTATTTTGGCTAGTAAATAATTGTCAAAGATTGCATTCTATAGAACCTTCAAAAATTTGACAATTTTAGGATTGAAATACCAAGGCAATACACTTTAAAATAGTGAAACTATTTTAATCATCTCAAAATATCAAAGATTTTCCTACATCCTCTATGTTCAAAACAAGCAAATTTGTTAAGATATTACCATTAAATTACTCTTGAGGCTTTTCAACAACATAAGCTCTTCTATAGCTAATCTTAATAGAAGTCTAATATTGCCCAAAAATAGAGCTATAAAAGCAACCTAGAGAAAATCGCAAAATTGAATGCCAAACACAATACTATCTAAACCATTAGCTAAGTAATTAAAAAACATGGGAAGAAATGAACTCATAGGATTAAAAAAAGCAACCAAATTGATGTTTTTAGCAAGAAATCTTACAAATAATCTTTAATTTTCTTTTTCCCAAAAATCCTTCCTTTAAATTATAACTTTGAGGATCCTTTTATAGTGATATTAGGATAGTTACAATAATCATGAGAATCTAAGGATATTACAAATATATAGGGGTATTAATTCATAACCATCCTAGAAGTTATAACTTCCATAGGAAGTTATTAAAAAATTAAGCTATGGTTGTCAAGTGTTTTCTTGGTAACAAATATTATGGAGATTACCATGGGAAGTTACAAAAATTAGAAAAATATATGCCATTTTTGGCAAGTGTCATCTTGGTAATCACAAATTCACAAATATCAAGGAAACTAAGTTGTAACTTCCATAGGAAGTTATAACTTCTTATGTAGAGTTTCAATGTTGTAGGAAATAAAGGTATGTTTGCCAAATATCCATTAAACCTCTTGCTTATAACTTTTAGATGATATATTATATGGAGTGAAATTATTATATCCCCTAGTATCAATGATGTTATGCCAAAATTGGCTTCTTCTCATAACAGAGGTTTTAATTCAAATTTTTATATGACATTTTATGTGGTAAAAGGTAGATAAAATCAAAATAATAAAACCACATAGAACCATAATATAGTTAAGAAAATATGAGAACACAACATTATCCTTGTAATAACATGTTGAATCCCACAAGTTCATTGAAATCCACAACCACGTATATTGCCCTATGCTTGCTGTGCTCATAAATGGAATTATGGAACACGATCTTGGTAGAGTGTGATTTTGCATGACCATCGCATGGTGACCTCTGTGTGTTACATCCCTTCTCCCCTAGCAATTACTTCTAGATGTTTATGTAATTGAGTCTCATGGCTACGCTTCTGATTGTTGTGGCCATCTATGCTGGTGCTACTTAAGGTTAGTGTTGTTGTTATCTTTGCTTCTTCCATGCACTGTAGGTCACCCATTTGCCCAATAAGTAGAGGTCAGGATTTTTTCAGATTTTTGTGTTGTACCTTGGTAGTTTTGGAAGTACCAAAAATGCTCATACAACTATCTCGTGCTCACTATAGTGCTCATTTCATGACTTCATTGGTCTAGATGTAGTTGCCATTAGAAGTAGAATTGGTTAGGGTATGCTATGTAGGATAATCCTTTGGCCTGTCCATGATGCCCATGGCTAATTGCTGCATTTTTGGTCATGGATCTGGCTACATTTGCCACATTACCTTCTGGAGGAGCAAGGGTTTGATCCTAAAAGTGTATGTTATTGGAGATCATTTGGTGCTAATAATTCAAACCAAAACCAGGCTTTATGACATGATCGCTATTTTCTTGAAGTCTATTGTAGCAACTTTGAATATTTTGATGAATGCCATGTTTGAAACTTCGGAATTTTATTTTTAAGATTTATTGACTTCCTCTTAATGTTTATCAAATTTTTTATTAAAATATAATATACCTTGCTTAGACATATCCCTCACATGAAACTAGTAATCTCCTCTAATGTTGCTTTGAAATATTACCTTTAAAACCTTTTCCTTATAGTTGATATTAGGCTAGCTTCAAATATGTATTTTATGAAACCATAGTATCATAACTTTATTCACTTTATTTTAAAGCCTACCATGAATCATCCCTACTCCATACTAATGGTGAAAATGTGACATTACCTACTTATGATGGTTTTTTTCCAAAAATAGTAACAACCCCAAAAACCAATTTTCAACATGTTGTTTCAATAGTCAACTTAGTTTCCTTACAATATAATGAAAATGGGTCAGATCAACAACACATAAGGGTTTATGACCTTAAAGACCTAGTCATGATGGAATGTAGGTAATCCTTAAGAGTTAGGGGGGGGCAAATTCCTGGTTTTGCAGAAATAAATGAAGAGCACTATCACTTTATTTGGACTAAAATCTAGGCTAGCATGCTAGCCTCAAGAGTGAAGGCAAAAGCCAAGAGGGAATTTGAGCTCATCCATCACAATAGAAAAGAGTATATTCCCTCTCCTTATGGCCAAATACCCCTTAATGACATCTACACTAGCATTTTAGCCCTCCTCATTGAGGTTGACAAGGACAATAAGAAGGCTACCTCCAATGGGAAACCAGGGGAGGAAGATGAATTTGAGATAGAGTCTAAGCTTGAGAACCTTTTAGAGGGACTTTTCTAACAAGGGATCCTTAAGGCCACAGTGCTTACCTCTACATCCTTTGTCTCTTCCTCTAGACATGTTCCACTACCTTCATCCCCAATGTACTTGACCATGTTTAGATCCACACCTATCATAGCCACACCAAACACACTTGGTGCCGTAATCCACCAGCTTCCACTTTTCCATGTCAGTTGCTACATAGCCATGGATGGTGCAACCATCATTAATGATTTTCATGACCACTAATCCTCCTAACATCCAAATGGGCCCTTCATGGAACCTCAAGTAACCTAGGGGTCACATACCCCTTTCATTCCATTTGTACCCTAGATATTGATAGAAACATCATTCTCTTTGTTTAACCCACTAGGCATTATGTTAACTCAACCTTTCCCTTTGATTCTCCAACCAATTACTAGACCATAAGCCTCACAGCTTACACTTCAGCGCTTTGTCCAAACCTTGCAACTAACGGGCACCTCAAGGCCTCGATTAGGCTTTCCAAATGAACTAGGACTTGATTGAAGAGTCAAGGAAACCTAAAGCCTCAACATCCCAAACCATAAAGGTTATGGACTTCTATCAAGATGATCCCATAAGCCCCATCGTCCCACTGCTAACTTTTCCTCCTAATGTCCCTATCCCATAGTCACCAAATACAATGGTAAAGGTAATTCAAACGCACATTTGATTACCTTTTGCTTTGAATGCTTCCTTTTGTAGGCTTGGCCACATATAATCATTAAAATATTTCCTATGTTCTTAGTGAGAAAAGCACTAGACTGGTACTATGCCTTGATAAGAGGATCCATATCCTCTTTGGATGAACTAATTTTGTAGTTTGTTAACCATTTTAAGTATAACTTGAAACTTAATACCACACTTGACCAACTAATGAAGGTCAAGCAAGAACTCCTTGAGCCCAAGAAAAAGTTCATCCAATAATGGAATACCCTACTTAACAAGATACTAGAGATGATAGCTGAAACACATATGTTAACTATTTTTAAGGGGGTAGTTAACGACATCATAAAGTTAACATTATACTACCTAGATCCATGGTCTCTTAGTCAAGCCTTTTCTTAGACTAAGAATATAGAAGAATCCATAGAAGCTAGCCACACTCCTACCTATGTAGCATATAAGCACCAACATGCACATAAAGACTAGGAGAAGGGTAGGTAGAATAACATGTCCATAGCAACTGTAAGAAAGGAATGTAAACCAACCAACAAGGGGATAAAGAATAACCAACCTAAGGTCCTTATGACAAAAAAAAAAACAACCAACCATCAACTTCTGGGGCCACTACATCAATTTCCTCTAGGACTAATTTTGCATGGAAAGATTAATCCAACTATACCTAGTTACCCCTCAAGTCGTCATAGCGTTTGGACCAACTATTAAAAAGCAATAGAATTCAATACAAGTAGATGTCTGAGATTTACTGTAAGAGGCATGATAGGTTATGTGAAATAGTGAAGGACCTTACCTAGGAAACTAAGGATGATCCTCTAGTGCCCAAGTACTTTAAGCTTGACCACTTCAACCATTATCATTGGTTGTCAAGTCATGATTTTGATTTTTGCCTTGCACTTAAAGACAACTTGTAAAAGATGATTGATAGGGATGAACTAGTATTGGACACATCCAATCCTATTATGCCTCAAAATCAATAAATTAAAATGTACAAAAATCCCATGAATGTCAACAATAGCCTACACACCATAGCAGCATTCAAAGTTCATAACAACCAAAGGCCTGTGAGGGAACCTTTTGTGATTAGGATGCCTCCTCACAATGAAAGGGGCCTTTCATCTTCTACTAGCTTAGGGTCCCTCTTTGTTGTAAGGGCACCATCACTAGCATCCTTCAAATATCCCTTTGTGATTAGGGTGCCCTAGCCTACTACAACCTAGTTAATCCCAACAACTAAACAACAACCTTCTGTGGTGGCCAATGTAATGCCTTCTTCATCACAACCAACTAGGGATAATAAGAAATCCCTAATAAAATAATGAAATAAGGCTACAAAAAAAGCCAAAAATAAAAATCATGAGTAGACAAAGTCAAGGAAAGAAGTGGGACCGTCAAAGCCCACTCCCATTTCAACTATTCCCATGACTTCTACAACCCATGCTACTTCAACAACTAAACCACAAGAAAAACCAAAACCTAAAGAAGAAAAGAGAGAAGCTAGTCCTCAACAACAACCCAAGCATAAAGTCCATATTTTGGGATGCATGGAGGAAGTCAAAAATCACAAATCAACAACTAACAAAAAAGACTTCATTAATGTGATGGAATAGGTTAAGCAATCGTTCAAACAAAAGAACACAACCTTAAGCTTGTATGACTTAGTCATGACTTCTGCTGCCCACCATGAGGCATTGGTGGAGATTTTAACCTCTGTTCCTATTAGCAAGGAAATACCCACTAATGAAAATTCTATCTATGTAATCAGGGTACCCTCTTCACCCAAGGAATTAAAGTTAACATTGCTAGTTTTTTGTGACAGTGAAGTCAAGACAAACCCCCAAAATAGTGAAGTAACCAGGGTGCCTCTCTTTATAATCATACGAGTTCATGTCATATCCTATAAAGTACATAAGGTGCATGTAGATGATGGGGCAATATGTAGTGTCATATCCTATACCATTGTTGAATTCTTAGGCCTAATGGAACAAATGCAACACATGATGACCTCAGCCCTTAAATCCTTTAATGAATTGTATGTTGCCGTCAAGGGTTCCATTTCTCTAGAGTTTGTGGCATAGTAGAAATTCCTCATAATAGTATATTTCTTGGTGCTAGAAAAGATACTAGGATTCAACCTCATCCTTGGAAGATCTTGGATAGCCTAATTGTAATCTATGTTCTCACCCATTTACTAAGAAATTCACCTACATTATGAGGTAGGTGAAATAGTTATTCATGATGAACGCATAGTCCCCTTAGTTGTTAACAACATTGATGTAGAGAAAGGGTCCAAAATAGAATTTCAGGAAGAAACTCCTACCATTTTCCATAAAGTTAATGATGTAGATGGAGCCAAAGAGGCCAAAATGAATAACAAGGAACCTATTGATGCAACATGAGAAGAGATCCTCTTCAACCTTATTAATGAAGAATATGGAGAGTATAAACTAGTGCAAAATAGACCATATGTGTTTCCTAATCTCTCAAAGATTAGGAAACACTTTCACAAATGATATACATTCTTAATCCTTTCTACACCCTATGCACTTACAACCTTATAATCATATGTACTCATAATCTAATAGCCTAGTTTATACTCACTTTTGTATTTATGACCTTGTTTTCCTTTATGCTAAATTCTTTATTTTCGTATAGCTTAAAGTTTACATTTACTTTACATTCTTTTACTTTTGAGGCCTTTCTCTTTTTGCTCAAAAAGCCAAAATCATCATAAAAACTCTAAAACCAAAAAATCCATAAAAATTCATAAAACATAAAATATCCAAAAAAAATTATTATCTTTTATGTATTGCAATGGCCCACCGACATGGTCTGCCATGGCCTAAAATTGGAAAATGGCCTTATACCCCAATTTCACTTTAGTTTACAACCTTGTTAGATTGTTGTTTTAACCTTATATTGCATGATAACCAAGTATAGCCAACATAGCCAAAACATAGATTACAACAGAGAATGATCACATAAAAAAACCATAATGCTATAATGTCATAACCAAATTTAAAATTTAAAATTAAAGTTAAAGTTATAATGTTCATAATATGATAACCATATCCAAATAAAGAATCCAAAAAATTAGTTGTTTTGACTAATGCTAGCCATAAATCACCATCAATATCAAATCAAAACAAATAAAAACTATAAGGTAATTGAGGGAACTAAGGAGCATCTGGTTAGGGAGGTGTACTGTCATCTCCACTCTTGCCACTATGGCCATTGATGTCTTCTGGTGCCTATAACATGACAACACAAAACTAGTTAGTAATCAACACACATAATGACAAATTATAACTTAAATAACTTAAACAAAATCAAAAAAAAAAAAAGACAAGAAAACCTAAGATAGTTCTAGAGGCACATGCTCTTTGGGGAAGTTCTAAAGACCAAACTCTAGATGGTGGAGGAGATAGTCTTCAAACATGTGGGCCTAATCCATGTCCCCAAGATCAATACCCATTAGGATATTAGCCCTATCGATGCTAGTCCATGTAGGGAGCTCATGCAAGAACATGGTGGTGGATGTTTTCCCTAATGCAGTACTAACTTAATGAGTAGGGGAATTATCTACAATCACATTCTTAGTGAACATCTTATAGACCTTCTCAGCATTGATGCCCATCATGAACAATTCGAGCTTTCATCACTATGTGGATTCATCCTTTAGCTAGTTAAGATAGGCATCTTGTTTAGTGTTGTATATCCTTTTGTGGTCCTTCTATGTATGACCCCACTTAAGGACCAAGCCATAGTAATCTTTCCATTCACCAGCCTTATAGTTGATGAGATCAACTTGGAGCTTATGCTCCACTACCTGTCTAGCAAGGGAAACCTTACCTTGAATTGCACTCTAATAATGAGCCCAAGTTATCTCTTTGGTGTGCAAGGAGTCTTTGTTGTTCACTTAGGATTCTGTGAAGTTTTTAAGGTCCTTGAGGTCTGTTACCTCCTCTTTCAGCTTTTGATTCTCCTCCCTCAATGCTACAACTTGTTCCCATAGGAACTCATTGGAGTGTCTACATTTCCACAAGGACTTAGCACATGAGAGTGTACATCTAGTGATACCCTCATATAGCCCATGTGGGAAATTCTTGAAACTAGTAGGTAAGGGAGGCAATGCATCCACCTTCATCGGGTTGTTAGGACCCCATCTTAGTTTAGGCACTATAACCAACACAAAATAATGTCCTACAAATAGAACCACTTAGCAATAGAAACTACATAACCATATAAATCAAAAAAATAAATAAATATAAAAAATAAAAAACATAAAATAAATAAATAATAAAGGAAAAACAAGTTAAAAATCTTACCAATCTCATGAGCTATCTGCTATAGCCAACTGATCATATCTTCAGCTACACCTTGCATGAATTCAAGTTTATTCATGGTTTCCACCCATGGTTGCATATGAAAGGTAGAAGTGGATGCTTCTTCCTGTGGATCTTAAGCTAGAACAGACAGTGAAAAATCAAATGATCATGGTTATTATTAAATATGAATCAATGAAACATAACATGTTAGTTCTAAGTACTTGAAAGATCCTCTGATGTGATAATAGGAGGTTCACTCATTTGAGGATCTTCTAGCATGGCATCAAAGTGGCCAATAGAAGGAAGAGGAGGTAGGACTTTGTCCTACATCACATCATCACATTAATTTCTTAATATATTCTCTTCTTGGCATCATAATTCCTCCTCCTCTTGATGCCTTCACTTTGCCTTAGCTACCACTATCGTAGCCCCAACTTTCCATTCTTGTTGCTTATTTGCAAGAACATTAATAGTAAGAACATAGAACTGCTTAGCACATTTTATAAAAGAAAATATGTAACTAATTTAAACTTTAAAATAGATTAATGAAATAATAAAATAAGATATAACATTCCTCTAACTTCATGGCATACATCTCTTAGTTTAATGATCAGCCTCTGCTTCTTCATAGGCTCCATAGTCATTGGTGCTGGTTCATTAGCCAAAGGCCTCTTAAGCTTGGTCCTAGCTATCCACTTAGCTATTTTGCATAGCTTAGGAGCATTTTTAGTGCTAGTTGGTACTGTGAGAGGTTTAGCCCCCATGTTGTTAGGGGATATACAATGCCTACTAGTAATATCCTTGGTAGTGATGGATAATAGCTCACCTACAACTTCTGGTGGGCCTTAGGCCTATGTAGTCAAAGCAAGGAGCTTGAACCAAGGTTTGGTAAGCTGGGATGGATCTTGGGAAACCCACCATCCATCCTTCCTCACCACTAGAAACTCCACAAACCTCCATAAGTTGTGAAGAGTGAAAAGTGCACATGGCACTTTGCAGTGAGATTGTCTCAAAGCTTTTAAACATTAGTATAAAGCCTAGAAACTAGGTGTGTAGCCCAGTTAAACCAAGCATCATTGGTAAGTACTTGCTTCATGGCCCAAGCTTGTTCCACACCTAATACCTCCTATGATAATAGTTTAGGAAACACCCAAGATTAGAACAAGCAATCTGTTTCTCTAATCAATGGTGACTTGATCTGTTTTAAAGGGTATCCCTTGCTACCACGATGAGTGCCTAGCCACTCTTCTACTTCCTCTCAGTGATCTACCTCCTTGCCTACTTTGGCAATAATAGGTATGGCATCATTTGGAACACCAAAGAGGTTGTTGAAGGTGGATGCACTAACCTCCAAAATAATGTTTACACTGTGAACCTAGGTGATGAACTTCTTGACTCCTTGGCTAAAGGTGTCAATGATGTTCAACATCGCTATAGTGGGAATGATTGAGATTGGGGCCATGAAGAGGTCAAATAGGCTTGCATGAATAACCCTTACACATATAACATTAGGAGCATGGTTTGATAGCTAGTCTTGTGAGTATTTTAGCTCACTAAACTTAAGAATTAGAGTCTCCTCAACACGCCTTAAAGTAACAAGTGTAACTTCAACTGAGGGAATGACCTCTACAACATAAAAAAGGATATACTGTTAGCCTTAGTGTAGGTGCATCATGTAAAGCAAATTACAACAAAAATATAACTAAGTTAAAACAAAAATAAAAATAACTACTTCAATAACCAAAACCAAAATAACTAGAAAAATAGTAACATGCGAATAACCTGAAATCAAAAAAAGTAAAAACACTCAATTAACCTATTCGATGTAGGTATCTTATGAGCCTTAAGGGGTTGGTTGATTTCTATGTCATCAATGGATGGGTTGGCCCACCAACTATCCATTGTTCCATTCCTTAGGAATTTTGTATAAGCCTCAGTGTGATGCCTAATGCTATCTTCAAGATCATCATCTATCTATTCCAACATTGCAAGCCTCACATTTGGGCTTTTGGAAAACACCTCCAAAGCTGTGTGGGCTTGCAGCAAGAGGTTTTCACATCTAATTAAATCCTACTCCTCCATCCTAAACTTGTAGGCAAGTGAAATAACGAAAAAATTGTCACAACCTAAGTATGCAACTATAAAATAATAAAATAACCATAAAACAAAAACAACTTTACTTACCCCTCTATGTGATAAATGATGCCTGGAGAATTTTGGAATAATGTGCATGCATGATGACCAAAAATTAAAGTGTTGTCCATATTATATTGGATGAATTCAGGCATATCCCAAATTTTTGATAGTTTGCAAGAGACCACAGTGATAGCACCATCATTTTTGCTCCCTCTATATGGGTGTCAGGTTCATCCATCAAGAACTTGATGATGAGGCTAGAGGATCTAGGTAGTATGGTCTCTAGGATCACTGTTGCCACTTTAGTTGTTAAGTGTGACCAAACCATCACACTAAAGTTATGTAGAAGGTATGTAAGGAAGTCTTTGGCCCCTAGCTTGAACCATATTCCACTACGATTCCACTCCATATTTGAAGCTTGGGAGTTAGGCCTGAGGAGGTGGATGTAGCATAGTAATCCCACCATCTCTATTTCCACCAAGACAGGCTTCAAGAAGGCCTTGTAACATCCAATCATAATGATTATAACATGCAAACTTAAAAAAACCAAAGCCTTATAACTGTTAAACATAGTAAAAAACACTTAAAAAAATGATAATTTAAAACTTAAACATCAAATAGAATAACCCTGCAACCATATAATGTTAAAAAAAAAAAGACAACACTTGGGTAAAATTCAAAACATGATCTAAGTCTACAATAAAAAACTTTACACTTAGCACTAAAATGGCCATAGGAAAACACTTAGAAAAACATGATTTTTTTTTTAATCCAAAAAACTTCTAACCCATTTTCAACATCCCAAACTATCCCCAAGATTATGGGATGTTGATAGAAAAATTTTTCACGACCTGAACATTACCCATCTTCATAGGGGTAAATGTGTCATAGCCTTGTAACCATGATTTCACGTGAGTAAATAGAAACAACCATAGCTAATTAACCACTAAAAAAATTCAATAATTCCATAGCCATTGGAATCATAAAATATGAACTACAGCCTCTCAATAAGAAATTATTAAAAATCCTAACCAAGTTTTTAGAAAAAATTACCAGAGTAACCTCATTGTAGCCATCAACATGAACACCCTTTCACATAGGTTTGGCAAGAAATTCATCAAAAATTTGTTTGAGCTCAAAATAGAGTGATTTCACCACATTTGAAAGCTTAAATTGAGATATACATGTCCATATCCATAGAAAATTAAAATCCATTTCCAATTTTCCAAAAAGAATTCATAAACTTTCATGAAATTTGAAAAATGGCAAAGAACCATAATTGCACAACCTAACCGAAATGGCCATAACTTCATCATTACAACTCCAAATAAATTGAGACCACAACCATTGGAACCATTAAATGTATACCTAAAAACTAATAACATTAGATTTCAAAAATATAGAGCCAATTTCTTAGAAAAAAAATACATATCTTTGCATGATTTTTGTACTAAAAAATCACAAAAACATCTAAAACTTAACTTGATCTAACCATGAAACATAATGAAAATGGTCAAACTAACTTGTACCCAAGTAAAAACACATTGAAATAAGGGTGGTAGGATTTTGTTAAAATTTAATTTTAACAAGTCCTTTTTCCTAGATCTAAGAAAGACTACTATATGTTCGTAAAATTGGAAAAAGCATCAAAACAAAAACCCTTTGAAAAATGCAATTTGCCAAAAAGAAAGCAACTGAATAACCTTAGAACTATGTAAAAATGGCCAAAATATGAGTTATGATTTATGTAGTAGTAAAATATAACTAGCACACAAGTGTAGATTTGAGAAACAGAGTAGAAACTAAAACAAAATACATAAAATAGAATTGAAAACTAGTGAGAATGGTGTACTTGGGAAAGATAGTGGTAGAACCTTCTTCAATACTTGGGCATCAAAGGCATGCTAAGGTTTAAGCATTGGCATCCACCTCCTCCAACATGGGATTCTTTACAGGAGCAATTTTCTTCACCATGATGCCAAAAGAGGGTGGAAAACTTAGAAAATCTCTATCTTTTTGGTGTGTCTACGTTGTAGTAAGGCACTAATGGATGGAATATGCTAGTAGTAGTTCACTAATGGTTGCTACTATAGTAGGAAGGGTAGTAGACAAAAATAATGTAGGTAGAGCTCTCTAACTTAGGCATAGTGACAAAAACTGGAACAAGTAATAATGGTTTTTCCAAGTTTTTCTAATATAGCACCAACCTAAACCTAGTACCCAAGTGGAAACCTTGGTTTCCTTTTTGAACTACACTTAACTTAATTTTAATAGAAACTAGGACTATGTTGGGATTGTTATAAGCTTTTTAAAAAAATTTCTATTTTTGGCTAGGTCCCACTATGATTTCCCAAGAATGGCACAAAAAACCATGACTACATTGGGAGTAGTCAATCTCCTAGCTAGACTACATTAAGAGTATTCAATTTAAAATCATAAGAACAGCTATAATAGTTATCCTATCTCTCCAAAACCTAGATTAGATGCTCTACAACCTAGAATATGGTCAAGTGTGAGAGGTCTTGTGACTATGTTAACAAGGGACCAAGTACTATGCTAGGCTAGTGTAGCCCCAACTATTGCTAGCATAGTCCATGATAGGATGGACTTCCAACAGCTCATCCAACCACTAGAAGCCTCCAAACTAACCATCCAACCTCAGTAAACCTTGGTCAAAACCCTTGATGGCAGTGAAACTTAATCAAAAGCACTATGATTGTGACAAAAATAAAGCTTCTTCACTAACTATGCTGAGAGAAGTGGATGAATTCACTAGGCTAGTGTTGTCCTAGCTATTTCCTAGTGTAGTCGAACATTTAATCTACATCCTACAATCCCAAAAAAGTCATCTAGTCCATTCAACCCTTAGTGAACCTTGAATTGATACACCATTTCCCCAAACCCTAATTTGAGCCTTTGACTAGCTTGAGACATGGTTAATTGCATTATATGGTGACAATTTTTCCCTTTTCACCATGATTGTGCTAGGAGGAAGTAGGGACTACACTAGGCCAACATAGTCCTAGGATTCCAAAGAGAGCAAACACCATACTCACCTTTACACACCTCCAAAACTACATTTTAGAGCCTCCACACCTTGCTAAGATCCATGGTAACCAAAAACTACCCGATGATTAAGCAAAAATCCCAAGAAAATCAATGACACTAAGTTTCCACATTGGACTATACCAGGAATTGGAAGGATTATCCTAGGACAACATAGTCCCAATGATTTCCTAGTGTAGACCACTCAAAACCAAGGAAACCATCATATGTGAACTTTAACTCAACTTCTAGGAATCCTCAAACACCAAACTAGATCAAGCCTCATCATTTGTGCAATTTTTCATACCAAAACTAAGCCTACTCTGAATGGGAAGCTAGGACTATGCTGGGCCAATGTAGTTCCTCCTTAGGGTTTAGCGTAGTCCCATTAACAGACAAGAAACCATGAAACTTGATTCCTATAAAGCTCTAAAATGCTAGTTTGGACCTATATGGACATGAAACCTAATTTTTACACATTGATACTTTTCACTATGATGACACTAGAAGAAAAGGAGCACTACACTAGGCTAGTGTAGTCCCTGCTTGAGGGTAGCATAGTCCCCATAGAATTGACAAAGTTGACCAAGAACTATGCAAATCAATAGTTGAAAAATCCTGAAACTTCATCCAAGGTTTTTGGAGCACTAATCCTATAGTTTTTTTACCACTTTTGGTTACTATAGCTTTGACTATGTTGAATGGAACTTGAAACTAACTTAGGCCAGCATAGTCCTCAAGAAATAACTAAAACTTGTTAAAAATGACCTAAAACAACCTTCAGTCAATCCTAAAAGCTTCTCCAAGAATGTTTGGTGATAGATCATATCATGTTTCATAATTTTTAGCATCCCTACCAGGAATATGATGGAGGGATGAGAGGACTATGTTAGGCCAACATAGTCCTTGCCCAAGCCTAGCGTAGTCCCTCAAAAATGATTTAACAATTATCTCCAATGACATAGAAATACTGTTGACAAACCTTGGAAGTCTTCCCAAACTTGTATGACCTCAAAACTAGTATTTTTTCATAATTTTGGATATAACTAGCTTGACTAACCTAAAGCAAGGTTGGAATTATGCTAGGTTAGTGTAGTCCCTTTCTAGGCCTAGTGTAGTCCCCTCACAAATGATTCAAAGGTTTCCAAAATGACCTAAGTTTACTACTAGTTAATCCTAGAACCTTGTTGGAAGCCTTGACCAACTATGGGAGTAACTTTTGACCATTTAAATATAGACTAGGATAACAAGGAGATGGGACTACATTGGGCCAGTATGGTCCCACCTAAAGCCTAGTGTAGTCCATATAATAAATTCCATAGTAGGCCAAATATGATCCAAAAAACACCTTTGTCGACTCCAAGACATTGTTAGAATACATTGAGATCACAAAACCCTACATTTCAGTCAAAATTCATTGATTCTAGATTCTTACACCTTGAGTAAGCTGAGGAAGAACTGGGACTATAATAGGCCAGTGTAGTCCCTCTTAATCCCCAATGTAGTGCCCATTAGACTACCCAAAGTTGATCAAATAGACCTCCAATCCACTTTTGGTCAAGCCTAGCACATCGCCAAAGACTATCTAACCATGGAGTCTAACTTCTCTCATCGTTTCTAACTTACAACATTTGACTATGCTAAAGATGAGTAGGGACTATGTTGGCCTAGTGTAGTCCCCCTCCAAGTCTAGTGTAGTCCCCATGAACCTACTCAAAAATTAATAAAATTGCTTCTAGGAGTCCTAGGGCCCACTAGAGTTGAATTTAGTAATGAAAGTTAGTTGTTTAGCCTTCTCAATGTTACTATGTTGAAGGGAGGACTAAGACTACATTGGACTAACATAGTCCCTTTCCAAGCCCAGTGTAGTCCAGTTGGAAATGGCCAAAATAGCTCAAGAATTGCCTAAATCAACTTCTGAAAGAACCCAAAACCCTTTGGATCATGCCTAAATTATGGAACCTTGAGAAACAAGTTAAAATTTATTCTTTTTTTTTTTAGCATTTTATGATCTAAAATCCTTCACTAGCCTAGGAACTACATGCCCAATGTACTCCCATGATATCTAGCCATCCAAGGCTTAAATAGGCTTGAAAACTAGTAATTTCTACACTAAAACCCTAGCTGACGACATTGGTGACCCCAGAAGCCTATTTAAAAGATCGATTGAGTCTTGAAACTAACCAAAATCCATTTTTCATGTGAGACTACATTGAGGAAACCAAGGAGTATGCTAGGCTAACGTAGTCCCACTTGGAAGAAAAAATGTAGGAAAGAAGACTAATAGTAAGTAGCTTAGAATGGCCCAAAATTGATTTAGAATGACTAGAACCTTAACCCCATGACTTCCAATTGCAGATTTCACCTTGCTATAGTTCTAGAGATCTCATAAACTCATTCATCTCCTTGTGGCTATGTTAGAGCCTAGTAGCCCAGTGTAGTCATCACAATAACTAAGTTTTTTTCCACTTTTTGGAAACCAAAATGGTGCTAAAACTTTCTAATCTTTAATACCTAACCCTTATGCTAGCTTTGTAGACCACCAAAAGCCCAAAAATGACCATACTAGGTCCTAGAAAGTGCTGTTGAAGGGCAACTACATAGGAGGAAGGTAATACTATGCTAGGCTTGTGTAGTCCCTAGTATGGCCTAGCGTACTCATGACAAAAGTGCCATTTTTTACTTCAAAACTACTCTAGAATGATCCCCTCATGTCCAAACTCTCTCAACAACCTTGTAGCCCCACACAATGGCCAATAAGGCCTAAAACTAGTAAAATATAACCTTGTTTGACTAGTATTAGCTAGTTTTTACTACATGTATTCCATTCTCATAGATTTGACCTTAGTTTTGGCCCTTTTTTACATTATTGACCTTCTTTCTCATCAATTGACTTTATATAGCCTTTATATAACTTCTTTTTTTAACCATGTTCATCTTATTTTCTCTCTTATGATTCTTAATTAATCTTATATGGCCTGTTCTTAATCCCATTGGTCATTATCTATCTCTCATAACCTTGGTTGACATTGTTTTCATTTCTAATTGTCATTGGAATAGCATATCTTTGCATGTTTACTAAATTATGTTAGCATTGTTTGCTCTTTTTTACCTAGGTGTTAATTAATGTGCTTATGGTTGATATGTAGGATTGAAGTATGGACACCTGGAAGAAAATTACATTGCCTTTGCACGTAAATGGACCTTATGGTGATGTTGAGTGATGTATCAATCATGATTGTCTAAATATTTAGCCTAAGAGTCTTGTAAACCACATAACTTCAATTGAAAAGCCTCTAGAGTGTCCTGAAAATTTAGTTAAAACCCTTGATCTAGAGGTTGGTGACATTACTAAAGACTCTCTAGTTGAGGTTCCTATCACAACACATAGTGGTGAGGAGGAAACCCTTAAACTAAGTTCCTCACTAGAACCTTAGTAGGCTCAAGACATCACCAAGGTCCTACAAGATAACATTAAGGTCTTTCCTAGGTCATATGAAGATATGCTAGGCTTATATCCACATCTAGTCCAATACAACATCATACTCAATCCTAGCATTAGATTAGTTAAGTAGAAAGTGAATAAGATCAAACTTGATTTGGCCTTGGCGGTTCGCTATGAGATCACAAAGCTATACCAAGTTGGTTTCATTAGGGATTTTGACTACGTAGAATGGGTGTCCAACATAGTGGTAGCCCCTAAGAAGAATGGGAGTATTCACATTTGCATTGATTTCTAAGACCTACATAAGGGAACCATCAAGGATGATTTTGCTTTGCCTAGTATTGATTAACTTATTGATACTATGGCTGGACATGTCTTATTATCCTTTATTGATGGGTTCTCAAGATATAACTAGATTAGGATCAATCCATAACACCAACTTAGCATGACCTTCATGACCCATTGGGGTACCTTTTTCTATGCTATGATGCCCTTTGATCTTGAAAATACAAAAGCAACCTATCAACTAGGCATGACCTATATCTTTAGCAATTACATGCCAATTGCTCAACAATTACATAGATGATATAGCCATTAAGTCCAAAATGGCCAATGATTAGGCTAATGACCTAGACCTTGTGCTTAAATAATGCCTTAAGTTTGAACTTAGACTTAATCCCAAGAAGTGTGTCTTTGATGTTAAAATGGATAAGATGCTTGGCTTTGTAGTATCAGAAGTAGAGATATGTGTTGATCTTGATAAGGTTAAGGCCATCTCCAACTTGGAAACACTTACTAACCTTAAGGAGCTTTAGGGATTATAAGGTAGATTATAGTTTATTCATAGGTTCATCGCTAGGCTTATGGATAAATTACAATTCATGTAACACTTTCTTAACAAAGGAGTTCACTATGAGTGGATGACTTAATACTAAGAAGCCTTTAAAAACCATAAGCAAGAGTTGGTGTAACTATCGATAGTATATCCTCTTCAAGAGGGTAAACTATTTTACATCTACCTTATTATCTCTGATATGTCCATTGCTTTTCTATTCTATCAGAAACATGATGATGGGGCAGAAATGCTAATATACTAGCTTAGCCATGCATTAGTTGCCCATGAGACTAGATACTTTTAAGTAGAGAAGTACTATTTAGCATTAGTCTTCTCATTAAAAAATGGAGATACTACCTCTTTAGGAGCTAGATCAACATCATTTGCAAACATATTATACTTGGAGCCATAATGACCAATATTTACTAGAGTAGTCATATAGCTCGATGGAAATCCATAACAACAAAGTTTGACCCTTATTATGTCTTTCAATCCTTAACAAAAGATTAAGCTATAGCCATATAGCTTATTGTCTTGCTTGTTGATGATCAAGTGACTATAGACCCTAATTTTCTTGATGAACATGTTAACACTATTTAACAAGTGCTCAAGGATTATGAGGTAGTCATGCACTTTGACAGAGCTTCAATTACCCATGGGGCTAGCATCACGACCATCATAACATCCCCATCTAGTGAAATTCGATCCTTTAGCTATTGTTTTGAGTTCACATGCATCAACAACATAGTATAGTACGAGGGTTTGATTAGATGATGGTAGCACCTAACATAAGAATTAAATGTTTGATAATTAAGGAAGATTCACAACTTGTGGTCAACCAAGTAACTAAGGTTTATGTGTGCAAAGCCAAACATTTATAGCCCTACTATGAATTAGGGAGCTAATTGTTACAAAAATTTGTAGATTTTTATATTGAGAATATACAAAAGAACAAGAATGCCATAATCAATGCCATCACAATACTAGCCCTTAGTGTTATGCTAGATGTGTTTAGTAAGTTGCCCACCCTAACTATGGATTGTGCTACATCCATCAGGAAGAGTGCTAAGTATACCTTGGTGGCCATAGTTCATACTACTCATATAAATGAGTGGTATGATTTTATCAATTTTACCTTATGCATGGTGAATCCTCACAAGGCTTGACTACTACTTAAAAGGACATTGTATGCAAATGATTGAAGTATTATGTCATTGTAGGCAATAACACATTATGTCGATGATGGTGTATTGTTAAAGTGCTTAGGTAAAATCGAAGCTAGAATAGTTTTAGAGAGGTTCATAAAGGTGTTTATGTGGGACATATAGGACCTACAACCATGGCTACTAAGATTAGATGGTTAGGCTATTATGAGCCCCATATGGAAGGTGACTACCTATAGAAGGTTAAGCATTATGATACATGTCAATGGCATAACAACCTCATACATGTACCACCGATTGAGTTGCATACCACTCGACTAACTTGGTTGTTTCAACAATGGGGATTGAATATCATTGGACCTATAATGCCTAAGTCTTACACAAGGCATAGCTTCATAACTATTGCAACTGAATACTTTACTAAGTGGGTTGAAGCTATTCCCCTACAGAAGACTACATTTTCATAAGTCTACCTTTGATAACATTGTCACAACCAAAGATTATGGATAATGGATCATAATATATTAGCTAAGAAACCAAATATTTTTGTTACAACCTAGACATTAAGTAGTATTTCTCATTGCCTTATTACCCTCAAGCTAATGGACAAGTAGAAGCAAGAAACAAGGCCATCATCAACTTGCTTAAGAAGATGCTCAATAACAAGCATAAATGGCATGAGCGACTTGTCCATGCACTATGAGCCTATAAAATGACCTATCACACAGTAACTAATGTAATTCCTTATAGCTTGGTTTATGGTTTTGAAGTTATCTTACCTCTTGAATTACAGCTTTCATCACTCCAAGAAGCCTTAATCAACTTCATCAATGATGAGCAGAACAAGGAGTTGTAGATAGTGACCTTGGAATCGATGGAGGAGGAACATATGCAAGCACTTGCTCACATCAAACAATATTAAGGGAGGTAGAAATAGCAACACCACCATAACTTAATCATGTAAAAGATTAAGGAAGATGACCTAGTCCTCAAAGCCATTCGTGAGCATGTGGATAAATTCTCAGCCAACTGGGAAGGATCCTTCCTTGTTACTAGGGCCTATGGTAACAAAGAATTCAAGATAGTATACATGAATGGAAAAGCATTGGCCAATCTGGTCATTCACTCCTATCTAAAACCATATTAGATGTAGTTGATAACAACCAACAAGTGAGCCTACTTTCTATGGCCTACCATGACCCAAAACTGGTGGAACAATGACCTGTCAAGGCCTTAAACCAGTACCATGGTCCACTAAAACCTTAAATTGGCTTGAAAACCTACCAAGATCTTAAACTAGTAATACCAATAATCTTTGATGACTGAATCTACTACACTATTCTACATGGCCTTATGTATTTCATTATTACAACATGATTTATTTGCTTGATTTTCTTGTCCTCTTGGAGTTGCATCTATAGGACAAAGTCAAGGACCATTGTAAGGGTGTTACTCATTATGGTATCAAGATACCATGTGATCTTGATGTGCATTATTTCATGATTTTGTTCTGCTATGCTAAGAGTGCTTGTACCATTGCCCTTCATCTAACATCACTCTTTGAGCCCAACCCCATAGCTTGGTTATGACCTTCCATACCTTGAGCAACAATGTTGAGCTATATTTTCACTCATGCACTATAGCCATATTATTTCTCTTCATCGTGCTCCATCCTCAAGTCCACTTGGATGTAACATAGCTTATTTAGTGGGAGATCACTAAGTTCATCGAGCATAACACATCTCACTTCAATGTCAAAACCAATTTCATTGAATGTAACACAACTCACTTAATAGGAAAACTAGATCTAACTAGCCTTGGCAAGGAAACTCAATGAATGTTTCACCCAAAAAAAAGCTCAATTGCTAGGAGGTTGAAAGGTCAAAAAGCTCAAACTAGTGGCTCCAAATGTACAAAAGGAGGAGCCTAACAACCAAAGAAACCTTGGAGCTAAGTTTTGGATCTTCAAAATCATTCTTTGAGCAACTAATACTTCCAAAGATTAAGTGCCAAAAATACTAATGGGCCAACATGTTTTCACCATAGCCATGATGTCAACATTTGAAATGCATTATTAGCCATCATAGCCATTTTTTGATGAGCTCTTTACTATTTCCTCATCATAGCCTAATCCCATCATCACAAGCACTCTTGAGCATGGTTTGACACTATTGGATCAAGTGTAGAGGGGGAGCATTAGTGATTGACCTACAATGGTATTTTATATTCTTTATTGATGTCTCTCTGATCAATCCTCTAGACATCAACAAAGTGGAACCAATGAAACACCACTAAAATTTCATGTTGCAACTTTCACTTTCTAACTTGGGGCTAGGACTCATTCTAAATGTAGGATACATAGACCAAGACCTACAATATTGCATACTTCAACTTTTTGGGGCTAAAAATTCTCCAAAAGTTATTATTTCCTTGTTTCCCAACTAGAAATAGGTTCTCCATGTCCATATTTGGACTCGGGAAGGTCAGAAATTCCTTTGGAATGGCTAAAAATGATATTTTCATGGGTTTTTGTAGGGGTATACCCCCAACTACACTAGAGTCATTTTCAGTAGTCATATAGGCTACAACTAGCATAGTCACCATCAAGACCTAGTAGAAGTGTAATAGTGGAATTGTTGGAATTTCTAGGTTTCCAACAATAACCAGTGTAATCATTCCAAGTCAACAATGGCCAACATAGATAGCATTCACCACAAGGAAAAATAGTTTTTGATGGATCACATCATTTCTACAGTTTCCAACCTTTACCCCATTTTCCAACATCTTTGACATAGTCACAAAAGCATGTTTGCTATTTACAGTAAAAGGATGGGTTTTGTAGGTGTAGTCCATTCCAGATTTACAACAAATGGCAACTACATTAGTAGACATGCAACTACACTAATAGTAATTGGCAACTACAGTAGCAGTAGTTGACCAACTATGCTAATAGTAGTTGGCAACTATACTAGTAGTAGTTGACCAACTATGCTAATAGTAGTAACTGTTACAAATCTACAATCAATGCCATTCCATCAACAATCAATGATAGTCAACGATAGACCCAAAAATGATAACCCTAAACCTATAAATACCCAACATCAGTACCATTACTAGGTTTCAAATTTTGGCATTTTGACATCCTACACAACATTTCAAATACTTTGGCATTTCCATAACCTTTTGGCAATAGTACTAGTTTTCATTTTTTCATCACCCAAAGCCTGTTACAACCCTTGCAATCCAACTACACTTGCAGTAGCAGAAATTAGCACTACGCTTGACATAACCACCCCTACATAACTACCATCGCACTAAAAGTGTAAACCCATACCCATTCCTACTTTGCAGATCTAGTGGAAACTGAGGAAAAGTTGTAGAAAATTAGAGTTGGGAAGAAACCAAATTGTGGTGGCAACCTTCTCCAATGGACTTCAAGCTTTGGCAAGCAACTTCTTGTGTCCTTGGGCACATACTTGTACATCATGAACCCAATTATTTTATATTTTTTATATAAATTTGGTTGTTCATGCTATGCAAATTTTTGGTTTCTATTTCATTTTTGAATTTAGTTGTATAACTACAATTCTATTTCCATTTGACTAAATCCATTTATGTTTTCATTTTTATTTTTGATTTCATCTACGAATATGTCTATGTTTCCACAACCATTTTTTTTTTACATTTTCTAAGTACCTAGGTGATTGGCAAGACCATTTAGGGCACCCTAAATTCTATTTTCTAGAGACCCTTAGGATTTGGGATTAAGACTATCTTGGTGCTTGGATCTTTCCATTTTCCATTTTAGCAATTGATATTTCCAGTTCTAACACCTTGCAAGACATGCCTTTTTTTATTAAATTTTTTAATTTGAATTAGGTGATGTCAATGTAATCTTAGAAATGTATTTTTTGCAAAAATTTGATATTACTACCCACTTTGGAAATCATGTTTTAAAAGTACCAACTAGTGATGGAGTTAGGGTTATAAGTGGGTTAGGAACAATAAAAAAAATTCACACGATATCTATTAAGCAAGCTAAGAGACTAGTCAAAAAGGATGCTTCTATGTTTACTTTTAAAGCAACTCAACCTCAAAAATCTTCTAATATTAAAATTTTAAAAGAACTTAAGGAATATGAAGATTCAGTATTTGGTGAAACTAGGGAATTACCTCTAAAAAGAACTATTAAACACACTATGGATATTTTTTCTAATATACAACTAGTTTTAAAATCCCCTTATAGGCTTTCCACTTATAAATTAAGAGAATTAAAAGTACATTTAGATCAACTGTTGGAAGAATGGAAGATTCAACCTAGCATCTCACCCTAGGATGCACCAATCTTATTCGTGAAAAGAAAAATGGTATGTTAAGATTATGAATTGATTATAGGTCATTGAATAAAGTGATGATTAAAAATACCTATCCCTTACCTAGGTTTGATGACCTATTTGATCCACATACAAAAGCATGTTATTTCTCAAAGATTGATTTAAAATCAAGTTATCACCAAATAAGGATTAAGGAAAAAGACATCAAGAAAACTACATTTAGAACTAGGTGTGGATTATATGAATTTTTAGTGATGCTATTTGGATTAACTAATGTACCTACAACATTTATGATGTTAATGAATAATATTTTCATGAATACCTTGATCAATTTTCTATAGTATTTATGGATGATATACTTATTTACTATAAGTCAAGATGAGAACATGTTAAACATTTAAAAATTACAATTGAAGTTCTTAAGAAACATCAGTTGAAAGAAAAATTAAGTTAATGTGAACTCTTCAAAGAAGAAGTTTCATATTTGTGTCATATAGTATCTAACATGGGATTACAAGTAAACCTAGTGAAAGTTAGTAAAGTTTAGGATTAGCCAAAACTAAAAGATGTTATAGCAGTTCACAGTTTCATAGGTCCAACAAGGTTTTACTGATGTTTTATTAAATATTATTCTACCTTGGTAGCCCTCTTGACTAACCTTTTGTAAGAAAAACAGTTGTTCAAGTTTGATTAAAAATGCAGAGAAGCTTTCCTTAGATTAAAGATGCTACTCACAACAATGTCTATTTCGAGAATCCCAAATGAAGAAGTATCATTTGAAGTTTCTATAGATGCCTATGGAGTTGGAATTACTGTAGTTATTTCTCAAGAAGATAAAGTGGTATGCTTTGAATCTCATGAGTTATGAGGAGCCAAGATACTTAATTCATGATTTGGAATTATTGGCAATTGTTCATGCTTTGACAGTTTTGGGATACTATCTTTGTGGAAAAATATTTATATTAAAAATGGGTCATAAAATTTTAGAATAATTGCAGAGACAACCCATTTTGAACACCTAACAATGATGATGGATAAAATTATTAGTTGAATATGATTTTAAGATTAAACATATTCTAAGAAAAAAAAATGTAGTAGCTGATGCCCTTAGTTGAATGTGGAACTTGATGATCGGTATTGTAACAATCCTTATGGAAGAAGAAATTAAGGAACAAATGAAAGAATATCCTTAATTCAAAAAGATCCTAATTAATATTTCTTCAAATCCTTATTATCAACATGCCTCCAATGGTCTATTGATGAAAGAAGAAAGAGTATGTATACTAGAAGAAAATTGGAGGCTTAAGCTATTGTACGAAGCTCATGAAGTACCATACGGTGGACATTCAAGTTATATCAAGACTTATATGATGATATGAAAATCATAATTTTGATCTAGAATGAAGACTAACGTATCCAAATACATTAAAAGTTGTCCAACCTGCTAAAGAATAAAAGCTAAACAAAAGAAACCAAGTGGATTACTATAGCCTTTGGAAGTCCAACCCTAGAAATGGGAATATGTTACATGCATTTCATTGTGGAATTACTAGTAACCAAAAAGAGAAATGAATCAATCTTGGTAGTGGCTAATTACTTATTAAGGATGGCTCATTTTATACCTTTGAAATCTTCAAACATAGCTAAGGAAGTAGCTCAAAAATTTGCATAAGAGGTGTTTCAATTACATGGGTGTCCTAAATCTATTATTTTTTAATAAAGATCCTAAGTTCATGTCAGAATTTTGGAAAAATTTATTCAAGGAACATGGAACCCAACTAAAATTCAACATAGCTTACCACCCAAAGACATATGATCAAACTAAACATGTGAATAAAATATTGGAAGATATTCTACAAAGATACATTGGGAGTAGACTAAAGATGTTGGAGAATTACTTGCATCTAGTTGAATTTTCCTACAACAAAAATTATCAAGATTCCATACATCAAACACCATTCAAAGTAGTATATGGACGTAATTGCTATGCACTGCTAACTTGGATAGATCTAACCTTAAGAATGGAATGGATGAAAGAGAAATGAAAATAATGGAAAATATTGTTACTAGAGTTAAACAAAATTTGCAAGCTACCCAAGACAAATAAAAGGGATATGTGGATCAACATCGACTTAAGAAGGAATTCCAAATTGGAGATCAAGTACTATTAAGAGTAAAATCCATCAGAAGTTCCCTTAAATTAGGAAGATATACTAAGTTGGCTCCAAGATGTTATGAACCCTTTGAAATATTCGAAAGAATTGGTGAAGTAGCATATCAATTAAAACTTCCAACAACCTTAAGAATTCACCCAATTTTCTATGTATGTTTGCTAAAGAAATTTCATGAAAATGATGTGCCTTATGTGCTAGATTAGAATACCTTACCTTTGAAATCCAATTCTAGCTTCAAGGTCAAGCCAATTTCAATTAAGAATTACTATACCAAGAAGCTTTGAAATAAAAGTATAAGCAAAGTACTTGTCCAATATTTGAATTGTGATTAACAAACTTGGGAAAATAGCGAGTTCATTCTCAACACTTACCACCAATTTTTTTATCATCATGACATTGAATGATAAATTGTATCTATTACTAAAGTAATAAATTATAAATTATATTATTTGTTTGTATAGATGATAATGAAGATAATAATGAAGTTGAAGTTAAGGAGCATAATAAGAAAGCAATAGTTGAGTAGCTAGATATAGAGAAAGCACTTAAGGATGAGTTGTATACTTAAGGGGGGTAGATTATAATGTCCCATCCCTTGTTTAGGGATCAATTTTATTATAAAAATGTAATTAAACTTTGAAAGAAGAAGTGCCTTATTATGAGGAGTTATGATTATTCATGATATCCCTCAAGAATGGGTTTGACCTATGTCATTTAAGGCTAGGTTTAGAGGTCATGCCAACATAGAGTCATAGAGCCATTAATGGAAAGTGATAGGAGTTAGGTGAAATAGGATAAGAAGGGACTAATCACTCCTTTGGCTAGATAGCCTAACCATGGTGGAAATGGTGGATTACCTTTAAGGCCTAAGTGGCATGGGAAGATAACCCATGGGGTGTTACAGTGTACCATTTTCTCATTAATAAAATTTTTCCTCTATTTTTCTTTAAATTCAATGTGTAGTTATTTCATTATATTTCCATTATAATTCTCTTGAGTACAATGAATTAAGCAATGAATGATATTGTTTAATGATATCTGGAAATGAGATGTTACATTTACTATAGCTCCAAATGATCTCTCCTATTACATAATGGTTATGAGGTCGTAAATGGCTAATCTTGGTACACAAATCATATTACATCATATTATCACTTCTACTAAGATTTCTTATAATATTTTCTTTTTTATTTATATTTCCTAGGTTATGGAGCTCTTACTATAGTTTTTTGATCCTAAATCCTATAGCCTATTACATATGTATTATTTAAGTTAATGTCTATTGTATATTATGTTCTATCCACAACTCGTTATTTTTTCTCATATCCTTTTAACTACAAATCCTTTTTTGGAAATTACACATGCTCTCTTTTACATTATCTAGTAATTATACTAAAGGGTGTTAATGCTATAACATTAAATTTGTATCTTCTTTAATTACTACGCATATTGCTACTTTTCTCTATGAGCACTTACTTGATTTGGTTTCCTAGTCATATCTTATTAATTCTTTCTTGATGACATAAGAATGCTAAGGATCATAGAACTTAGAAAGAGGGGATGAATGAGTTTCCCTAATCAAGATTTTATACTCACAAAAACCATAACCAAATTTAATCTGGTTTCCCAACTTGGGTAGTCCACACTCAAAGGATAGTTCACTTGCACACCTCCCGACTTTGTTTCTTTAAAATATGGTTTGAAGGACACCACATCATATACAAGCTCTAAGCTCTGCTCTAGAGTGTTTCATCACCATGAAGCCACTTAACCCTATAGGGTTCCAAAAATCTTAGAAAGTGATATAAAGGATTCCACAACCTTTACAAATTGAGCTCCTCTCTAGAGTATTTTAACACTACATAAACACTCAATCTCATAGGATCCTAGTAAGCTTGATAATGATGCCTTCCCATAAGAAGCACATCAATCCTAGTAGGGAAAAAAGAAAAAAACATAAGAAAAGAATGTAACTAACTTTATAGATCCTTATACTTTGAAGCATAATTCACAATCAATCAATCAAATGATTTAAAAATGAAGTACACAAGTACAATATACAATGATTACTTGATAGAGATAGTTCATGTACAACACCCAATAATATGAAGTATTCTTATAGCCTTGATATTTCCAAAATCACTTTGGAACTCATGCAACAACTATCTATCAGCTAGTGTAGACGTATCCTTCAAGATTGAAACATCTCTCTAAAATTAGCTTCAAATAATGGGAGACATCTATTCTAAAAGTGAGACATCTTCTTTCCAAAGGATATGTCTCCTATTTTTGGAAGACTTTTACTCTTCAAGGGAGATGTCTTTGGAAAGATGTCTCTGAGGAGACATCTCTTGGGAGATGTCTCTTCTATAGGAGCCAAAAATAAAACTACTTGTTTTGATGATGGGAGCCTCTAAATGCCTTCAGAAAAGTCCCCATAGATCCTATAACCTCCTAAGCTCATAAAAATGAATCAAAAACACTTTGGAACATGCCAAAACATCTAAAAATCATCCTCAACAAACTCAACACAAATAGGCACATTTAGCTTCCTTTCAATCTCTAGAACATCTTCATTTAGTTTTAGTATTTTTTCTTGCCCTTGCTGTAAATTTTCTTATGAAGTCCTTGTTCATCATATCCATGATTTTTTGAGTTCTTGTCCAAGATTCCTTGATCCCAATTTTTTTTATGAAGTCCTTGTTCATGATATCCATGCTTCTTTAAGTCCTTGTCCAAGCCTCCTTGAGTCCCTATCCATGTCTTTGTCCTATAAATATAACATTCACAAAATACATCATTTGTTCTCCATTTTCCTTAAGGTTTTGACATACCAAAAGGTCAACAAATTCTTCCTTATTCTTAAAGGGTATGATATACTCATTTGTAGCTAGAGCACTTGAAAATACTATCACATGTTCATAACATTATGTTTATATATAGCTTATAGTAACACAATGCTTCCAAATAGTGATCCTTAGTAGCACATATAAGATTTACCCAAAGCTCCTTCCATGTAGAGTCCTCAAATTTACCCTTGTCATAAAGATTTTTTTAACAATCAATTCAAACTCTTGACAATAAGTTATTCTCTATTAATTATTATCATAGAGCTCGGTGTTATGTGTGCTAGTAACACAATGGATGCTCTACCTTCCTCTTCATAGCTCTTTAGAAAATATTTCTAGCAAATTTTAGAAAATAGTGCTAGAAAAATGAAAGAACTCTTTCTTCATCAAAATCATATAATCCATAAATATCAAGTTGAACTTTAATAACTAGTTTATTTTATTAGTTAGTATCAATGTTAAAGCCTTGTCATACATGGTCTAGTATTTAATTTATATTTAGCTAATCAACACTTAAGTAGATTGTTGTGAAATAAGTTCACTTTTTCTCTACCCTCCCTAATTAAAATTCTTAAACTTAAGTGTATCTCATGTTATTCTTTCTTTATAGCTTCTTATTGACTAGATAGATGTAGCATACTCATGCCTAATGCCAAGCCAATTGTTGTGACTAGAAAAATCAATTGCTAGAAAACCAATGGATCTAGTGTAGGAGCCTCAACCCAAAATCCATAGGGCCTCTAAAAAATTAGGATTTGAGGTAACCTAGATGGTATGGTAGATCATCCAAGGACTTACAAAATGAAAAAAAAGGAGTTAAAAAAATGTAATGCAAGAAAAAATTATAGATCTATAAAAACAGAAAGAAAATGCAAATTGCACATAAAATGAAACTTTAAAAATTTATTAAAATAATAAAGAATTAGTTCTAGAAATGTGTACATGAAATGCCCATGAGAGAGAAAAGGAAGATTCACTAAGGTAGGAGTTCAAGGCCCATTAAAGCCAATGTGATTTGCTCCATGATCTAGGTTCCAAGCCACTCTTGATGCTTTCAAATCTCTTCTACCACAAATTGTAGATCCGTAATTTGGGTTGCATCTAGGGGGTGAGAAAAGTGAGAAATTTGGCTATCAAATTGCTCCATGCTAGGGGTTGAAAGTCCTAGAAATACAACATTGACTCCAAAAGTTCACAAGTCTCAAGGCTATAATGCTTCCAAGTTGGGGTTTAAGAGAATGCAAACATAGGAGATTGTAAGAGCTATTGACTGCTTGAAAATGCCCAAGTGTGGAATTGTGGAAAATTATGAGAACCAAAAATTGCTCAACCATGAAAAATTTTGGAACCTTCAAAAAATTGTTGAACCTATAAATGGTGTTTGAGGCTAGTTTTTATAGGTTTTAGGTGATGAATGGTGCTGCAAAATGGCTATAATTTGGCTACATAATGGCTGCAAATTGGCTATAATTTTATTGAAAATTTCTACCTTGTATGGATGAGATGGATGTCCAAATTTGGGGGGTCACTATATATAGTAAGTTCCTTCCCCCATGGCCATTTTGTTTACTATAAATAGTAACATGAGCACACCTTCTACGCTGTTGAAGATAGGTCTTCCATGCTGAGCCTTCTTCCATCCTTGCTGGAGTGATTAGTCAATGTTGGAGTGCATGGAGTGTTTAAATTTGGATTTTGTGGCTCAATGCTGGGGCCATACAATTTTCATGCTTGGGGTGAAGCCTACACATTGAGAGGAAACTTCCACACTAAGGGGGGTGGTGGTTTCTAAGCTATGCATGCAATCTCCATGCAGGGGAGGAACGTTTGCATGCTAAGGGAAAAACCCCCATGCCGCCATGCTTGGGGTAGGTGAGATTTACCCCTTGTAGATGTTCCTAATGTAGAAAAGTATATGCCCTCCATAAAATCCATCAAATTACCATTTTTAGCATTCCAAATGGAACTTTTAATCCACCAAGCCAAAATATAGCCACTAGGTAACTTTTTTCACTTGGGGAATAAGCCTTTGACAACTTATGAGGAATTTTTTAATTTTAAAGGTATGGAATATGTGATATTGTCCCTTATGGATTACAATCATCACATTTACAATGAAGTTTATCCTTAGGTTTCATGGGGTGAAGGCTACATAATGAAAATTGACTATAATATGCAAATTTTTGTGGTATTTCAATGGCTCCTCTTTGTTGGTATTTAGAGGATTGACTCAAGAGACACCAACAAATAATACAAAACACCATTGTAATTTTAGACCCTATTAGGCCATTGAAAGGAGGCTCACTTTGATGATTTTTGGCTACATGTAGTATGACTTTAGATAGAAATAATTGATCAAATTGGCTAGCTCATTTCCATTCATGTCAACTATCTTAAACACATAATTCCCATAGGCTCTAGTGATAAGAAAGGACCTTTCCCAATTGGCTAGGGATTTGTCCACATGCTTGCAGATAGCTTTGAGGACCGGGTCACCCTTCTTGATCTTACGCATGATCAAGTCATGGTGATGCTACTACTTCTACCTCTCTTGATAGTGTTCGATGTGAGTAAGTGCTTGCATACATTGCTCCTCCATTGAGTCTTAAGACTATTATCTACAACTCCTTATTTTGCTAATTTTTGATGAAATCAATCAAGGATACTTAGAGTGAGGAAACCTACAATTCAAGAGGTAAAACAACTTCAAAACCATAAACCAAGCTATAAGATGTTATACTAGTTATTGTGCAATAGGTTGTTTTGTAGGCCCATACTACATGGACAAGCCACTCATGCCATTTGTGCATGCTATTGTTGACATATTCTTGAGAAAGTTGATGATGGCCTTGTTGCTTACTTCTACTTGCCCATTAACTTCAAGGTAATAAGGTGATGAGAAAAAAATGCTTAATGTCTAGGTCATGACAGAAATCATTTTGGCTAGGAATTTGTCCACATGCTTCTAGATAGCTTTGAGGACCAGGTCACCCTTCTTGATCTTATGCATGATCAAGTTATGTTGATGCTACTACTTCTACCTCTCTTGATAGTGTTTGATGTGAGTAAGTGCTTGCATACATTGCTCCTCCATTGAGTCCAAGGCTATCATCTACAACTCCTTATTCTGCTCATTGTTGATGAAATCAATCAACGATACTTAGAGTGATGAAACCTACAATTCAAGAGGTAAAATAGCTTCAAAACCATAAACCAAGCTATAAGATGTTATACTAGTTATTGTGCAATAGGTTGTTTTGTAGGCCTATACTGCATGGACAAGCCACTCATGCCATTTGTGCTTGTTATTATTGAGCATCTTCTTGAGCAAGTTGATGATGGCCTTGTTGCTTCTACTTGCCCATTGGCTTGAGGGTAATAAGATGATAAGAAAGAATGCTTAATGCCTAGGTTGTGATAAAAATATTTTGTTTCATGGCTACTAAATTGTGGTTCATTATCCATAACTATGATCATGGATATGCCAAATGGGCTACAATGTTATCTAGGATGATTTTGTAGACCTAGTTAGATGTAGTCTTCCTTAGGAGGATAGCCTCAACCCACTTGGTAAAGTATTCGATTGTGATGATGATGAAGTTATGTCATATAGAAGACTTAGGTGTTATGGGTCTAATGATATCCAATGCCCATCATTGAAATGACCATGTTATCTAAGCGGTATGAAACTTAGTCGGTGGTACATGTATGAGGTTGCTATACCATTGGCATGTGTCACAATGCTTAACCTTCTATAGGTAGTCATTTTCCATATAGGGCCAATAGTAGCTTAACCATCTAATCTTAGCAGTCATAGCTCTAGGTCTTATATGTCCTCCACAAATGCCCTTGTGAACCTCCTCTAGGACTATTCTAGCTTCAATTTTACCTAAGAACTTTAGGAGTATGTCATCATTGGGTCACCAACATCATGTGTTATCACCTATGATGATATATTACTTCGATCACTTGTGTACAATGCCCTTTTGTGTAGTAGTTAGGCCTTGTGAGGATTTTTCATGTATAAGGTAAAATTTGATATTATCATACCACTCCTTACTAGGAGTAGTATGAATGATGGCCAAAATGGTATCCTTAGTGTTCTGCATGATGGAAATAGCATAGTCCATGGTTAAGGTGGACAACTTACCAAACATATTTGGTGTAACACTGAGGGCTAACATTGTGATTGCATTAGCTATGACATTCTCATTTCAGGGTATGTGTTGGATATCAATGTCTATAAATTGTCATAACAATTAGTTCCCTAGGTCATAATAAAGTTGTAAGTATTTAGCTTTACATGCATAGACTTCAGTTACTTAGTTAACCACAAGTTGTGAATCACCTTTGTTCATCATACATCTAATTCCTAGGTCACAAGCTACGATCATCCCTCTAATCAAAACCTCATACTACACTATGTTTTTGGTACATGAAAACTAAAAATGATAGGCGAAGGGTCGGATTTCACTAGATGGAAATGTTATAATGGCAGCAACATTAGCCTCATGGACAACTGAAGCTCCATCAAAGTGCATTACCACCTCATAATCCTTGGGCACCCAGTTAATGGTATTAATGTGTTCATTAGGAAATTTAGGATCTATGGCTGCTTGGTCAATCTATGGGTGAAACTGTAAGTTGTACAGCTATAGTTTGATATTTTGTTAAGGATTGAGAGATGTAATAAAGGTTAAACTTCATAGTTATGGCTTTCCATTAGTCTATATGGCTAATTTCATAGATGTTGGTCATTATGGGTCTAAGTATGTTGTCCTTGCAAATGACATTGACTTGACTTCTGAAGAGGTAGTGTCTTCACTTCTTTAAGGAGAATACTAGTACTAGATAATAATTTTCCACTTTAGTGTATTGATTCTTGTGGGCAACTAATGCATGGCTAAGGTAGTATATAGGCATTTCTCCTCCATCATCATGTTTTTGACAAAGTAGAGACGCAATGGATGTATTAGAGATGTCAAGGTAGATGTAAAATAGTTTACCATTATTGTGGAGGATAGACTATTGATAGTTTTGACAACAATTGATTAAGGTTTTCAAAGACCTCTTAGCATTGAGCCATCCACTCGTAGTGAATCCCTTTCTTAAGAAAGTGTTGCATGGACTATAACTTATCTCTAAGTCTAGCGATAAACCTATGAATAAATTGCAATCTCCCTTGTAATCCTCAAAGCTCCTTAAGGCTGGTAGGCACTGATAATTTAGATATGACCTTAACATTATTAGGAGTGACATGTATCCTTGCTTCAAACACTACAAAGCCAAGCATCTTACTAGTCTCGACATTGAAGATGCATTTCTTAGCATTGAGCCTAAGCTCATACTTGAGGCATTGTTTAAGCATAAGATTTAGATCATTAGCATGTTCATTGACCACTTTGTACTTAACAATTGTATTGTCTACATAATCATTAAGAAAACTTAGCATGTAATTTTTGAAGATATAGGTCATGGCTCTTTGGTAGGTTGCTCTTGCATTCTTAAGCCCAAATGGAATCATGATATAGCAAAAGGTACCCCAAGGGGTTATGAAGGTTATGCTAAGTTGATGTCCTAGGTTGATCCTTGTTATATCTCAAGAACCCATCCATAAAGGACAACAAGACATGTCTGGCCATAGTATTGATAAGTTAATCAATACTAGGTAGAAGAAAGTCACCATTGATGATTGCTTTATTTAGGTCTTGAAAATTAATGTAAATATGGATACTTCCATTTTTCTTAGGAACTACCTCTATGTTGGACACTCATTCTATGTAGTTGACATCCCTAATGAAATTAGCTTGGTAGAGCTTTGAAAACTCATCATGAATTGCCAAGGCCAAATCAGGTCTAATCTTGTGCACTTTTTGCTTAACTAGTCTAATGATATGATCAAGTATGATGTTGTGCTAGATCAAATGTAAGTTTAGGCTTGGCATATATCCATATGACCAAGAAAATACATTACCTTCTAGGGCCTTGGTGATGTCTTGAGCTTGTTGAGGTTTTACTAAGGAACTTAGTTTAAGGGTTTTCTCCTCACCACTATGTGTTCTAATAGGAACCTCAACTAGAGAGTCTTTGGTTATGTTAGCTACCTCTAAGTCAAGGGTTTTGATTAGGTTTTCAAGCCATTCTAGAGGTTTCTCTATCATTGCTACGTGATCAACAAGACTCTTAGGCTCAAGATCTAGGCAGTCAGGGTTGATACATCATTCAACATCATCGTGAGGTCCATGTAGACACAAAGGAAAAGTGATTTTCTCTTAGGTACTCATACTTTGATCTTGCATGCCAACCAAAAGAATATTAAGTGGAACCTAGGTAAAATTTCATAAGAAATGATATAAAATGATAAAATTATGCAAATACATGTTAATCTAATGTAAACAAGATCATCCAGGGCTATGAGTAGGATAAGGACAAGTTAAAAAAGTATAATAAAGGCCAAATAAATGTTAAGCAAGGGGAAGTATGAGAAATAAGGCTACAAACGGTCAACTAAGATTATAATTTTGCTAGTTTAAGGCCATAGTGAGGCCATGGTGCCAATTTAAGGTCATAGAAAGCCATGGTCACATGATGTCAAGTGGTGGTTAGGTAAGGCCAAACCCCCTTATTTCATATCAATAAAAGGCTAAAAAAAAGGAAAATAAGGCTATAAAAAGACAAATAAAGAAAATATAAGACCATATAAAGGTCATAACAAGGTCAACAATGCACATAAGGCCAAAACAAGTTGAAATATCATGTAACAAGGCTAAATCAAGTAAAACAGACTACATATGATAAAAATTGATCAATATAGGTAAAAACGGTTAAGTTTTTCTTGTTTGAGGCCTTAGAGGACCATGATTTATGGATACGAGGCCATTGGGTGAGTTTAGGCATTAGTCAGGGTTGTTTCTAGGTTATTTGGACATGAAAATTGAGAGTTTTGAAGCTTTCACACTAGGCTTTCACTATTTCCATGAAAGCCAGCATAGAAGAAGGAATCCTTAGAGTGGAAACTAGGGAAAGTAGCTTTTGGGACATGTAGAGGTCAAAAATTGAGGTCTCAAGGCCTTCCAAAAGGTAGCTCAGGGATAGATTTATGAAAATTGGATACTTTGGAGGTCTATAAAGGCCAAAAAGTAGGTTTTGTAGCCTTCACCCTTGTTTTCATGCTGGCCAGCATGGAAGAGAAGGGTTTTTAGCATGGATAATTAAAATCCAAGAGAAAACAAGGTCAAACATGGATAAATAGGTAGTTGGAACCTAGATTTTGAAGTTGTACATCCTCTAGCTTCATTTTGAGGCCATTGGAGTCAATTTTGGATGCCACAACATGTTGCACTAGCTTTCTCCCTTTCTTCTACATTGAACATAGTATCCCCCAATGTGCAAAGATGGGGGGACACTTGTTCCATCATTTTAGTATGGTTTAAGAGCACATCAACTAGGTTCCTAGGCTCTTAGGGCTATAGATCATGATTTTGCAAGTTTCTAGTTGATTTTGGGCACATTTGGAAGTCATGCAAGGGCATCTAAGATCTTGCCCCTCTTACTTCCACACTATGGAAGTTTCTCCAACATGGAATATTTGGGGAAATGGCTTTTTAGAGATCAAAATGAGACCAAATAAGTAAAACCTTAAGGCTATGAGGTCCTAGACTTCTCTGATATAGATCTTTGGCTTTTGGGAGTGTCATCTTGCCATCGAAAGTGGAAAAGTAGCTTTCCCCCTCTGTTTCCATGATTCTTAGAGTGGAAGGGACCTTCTCCAATATGCATGAGGCAAGAATCTCATATCTAGACCAATTCGAGTTACAATTGACTATGCATGTTAGCTTCCAGAGTTACTAGGGCTAAAGGCTAGAGTTCCATGTAAACATTTAGTATATTTAAGTATTCTTGAGTGTTTATTGACCTTCCCCCCACCTTTTCCACACTAGGGCTAGGGAGCTTAGTGTGGAAGACTCAGGGGAACCACTTTTTTACCATTTGACATTAGTTTTCTAAGGTTTGAAGACTCTAGAGGTTGAATACAGGGTTCTAGAGTGCATGCAAGATCATTTGATGTTATTTTGAGGTGTCTATGAACCTAAAATAAGTTTCTCATTTATTATCCATGCTAGCCAGCATGGAGAAGAGGATCCCCAACATGGAAGATCCAAAAATCTTAGATCTAGGCTAGTTTTTGCCTTAATCAATTATGCATGTGTACTTCTAGGATTACCAAGGTTAAGGGCTAGGGTTTAGGGTCAGAACCAATTAGTTTGGAGGTTTGCTACATGGTTTTTGAGATTTTCCCCTTTTTCCACACTAGGAATATTATTCTTAATGTGGAAAATTTGGGGAGTATTTTTTTCATCATTTCGGATCACTTTGACAGGGTTTTAGAGCTCTAGAAGGTGTGAAACTGGTCTTAGGATTCATGTAAGTCTATAGAGCATCTACTTGAGGTGTTTAAAGGCCATTTTGAAGTTCCCCTAGACTTTTCCCCTTTCTTCCATTCTAGCCAGTGTGGAAAAGGGAGCTCTTAGTTCTCATCTTCAAGAATCCCCAATAAAATGAAGCAATTGAACATATGAATTAGGTGTTTCAAGAGATGTCTAGAACCTTACTTCTTGAATAAATACTATCAAATTCTTTTTGGGGTGAATTTATTAATACTACTTGTTATGTCTCAAATCAAATTTGTATTAGGATTAAAACTACCAAGACTCAATTTGAGCTATATTATAGAAAGAAGCCTAAGANGATGATGAAGAAGAAATGTCTTCTTAACTTCTTCCTAGCCTTAAGGAAAGCACAAAAGAGGACAGATAAGATATATCCACTTCCAAAGCTTCATCAGCTCATTGGAGGTATGCTAAGAATTACCCTCTAAACCAAATTATTGAAAATTTTTAGGGTGAGGTAAAAACAAGAAGAGGGCTACAAGAATTTTCTAGTTTTTCTTGTTTTCTTTCTTGAATTAAGCATAATAATAGTGAGGATGCCTTAAATGATGAATCATGGATTCAAGCTATGAATGAAGAGCTAAATAAATTTGCAAGGAATGATGTTTGTGAACTTGTCCCTAGACACAATGAGCTTAAAGTTATTCAAACAAAATGGATTATTAGCAATATGATGAATGAAGATGGGATAGTTATAAAGAATAAGGAAAGACTAGTTGCTAAATGTTATAATTAATAAGAGGGAATTAACTATGAGGAAACCTTTACGTTGGTTATATGATTAAGATTCATTAGAATTATACTTACCTCTGCTACCCACAACAACATCATGCTCTTTCAAATGGAAATAAAAAGTGCTTTTCTTAATGGAATAATTCAAGAATAGATTTATGTGGAGTAATCACTAGGCTTTGAGAATCCTCACAAAAAGAATCATGCATTTAGATTGAAAAAGACACTATATGGACTCAAATAAGCCTGTAAAGCTTGGTATGAAAGGCTATCACAACATTGGATACACAATAGCTTTGTAAGAGGTACTTTTGACCCTACCCTTTTTATTTTAAAACATGATAAGGATATTTCAATAGTTCAAATTTATGTTGATGATATTTTTTTGTGCCTCTAACCTTTTTTTATGCAAGAAATTTGAAGAAATCATGCAAGTTGAATTTGAAATAAGACTCATGGATGAATTAACTTTCTTCTTGGGACTCCAAATTGTTCAAAGCAAGAATGACATTTTTATATTTCAAAAATAATATACCAAGAAGATCCTCAAGAAGTATGATAAAAAAACTTCCATTGTAAAGAGTCATGAAGTCAAATTATGCAATGATGAGCAAGGTAAGAATACTGTTGAAAAATTATATATATGAATAATTGAAAGTTTTCTATATCTTGTTGCAAGTGGATATGATATTACAAGAAGCATTAGGATATATGCAATGTATCAATCCAAACCTAGTGAATTCCATTATATTGTTGTTCAAAAGATTTTAAAATATTTAAAAGGTAATACATTGCATGATCATTGGTATCCCAAGGACATATGATTTAATCTTGTTGGATATTCAGATGTAGATTGGGTTGGAGAGATTAATGATAGAAAATGTACATTTGGAAGTTTCTTCTTTTTAGATCAATATCTTATTTCATGGATAACTAAGAAGAAAACATCTACCTACATCTTAATAGCTAAAGTAGAATATATATAGCAGTTGGAAATTATTGTGTCCAACTAATGTGGATGTTAAAAATGCTTAAGCATTATGGGCATGAACAAGGTAAGATTTAATGTTTTGTGATAATGTGAGTGCTATCAACATTGCAAAAAAACATGTGTAGCACTCTAGAACCAATCACATTGAGATTTGACACCACTGCATCCAGAAACAAGCTCAAGGGAGAAATATTTGAATTGAGTATATCAAATCACAATAGTGAATTACTGACATCCTAACAAAGCCTCTTTCATCAAAGTAATTTAAAGAAATCAAGAGAGGTTTGGGAGGTCAGCCATGTCCTAACTAATCTAGGTGTGTAAGTACCTCAATCTACATTAGGTAGGTTGAGGGGTTACCCTTAGAATAGAATAGTTTATAAATTCATTTTAATTAGTTTTATCTTTTGCTACTTATCTTTTGGTATATTTTTTCTGTGATAGTGATATATATACTTTATGTTCTGCTTATTTTTAGTTTGATATAAGTTCTTTTAATGATTTGATATTGCTACAAGCTTTATTATTGATATCCTTTTTTATTTTAAGTGTGCTTGAGCAGCTATATTTTTTTTACAATCTTTATTTGAAAGTGTTGGACATGAACTATAGTGCCATTATTTTTATGATGATATTATTATGACAAAATGTTTAACTTATCCCTATATTCAATTCTTGAATTCTTAATTAAGAAGCATTGTTTATTGCTTTAAGCATATCATTTTCATTTCATACCTATTTCAGCTCACCCATCTTCAAGGTCACCTTTATGCCTTAAATGATTTAATCTTTATATTTTTGCAAATGCTAAATAAGGGGGAGAAATAAGTGGAAGAAAACCAAGAGAAGAAGAAAAAGTCATAGGCTTAGGGGAAGCTTAAGACTTTGTAAGGGTGATCTATTTTTATTTATTTTGGATTTCCCTCAAGTGTTCTTCTAGTTTTTATCATCTTCCAAAAGCAACACTTTGTTTTTATCATTATGACTCTAGGTCTTTTATCATGTCCAAATAGAGAAAGATTGTTGATTGAGTTAGTGATTTGAAATGATAAAATGTGTAGTTCAATGAACAAATTCCTCATGTTGAATGTTTACCTACCTTGGGATAAGTTGACCAACCTGAATGTATACAAAAACTCAAAATTCAAGAAAGATATAATCGTAATGTTAATCTTATAATTTATTGATCAACCTATCAACCTCACAAGTCAACTAATCCATAGTAAGATCAACCTACTTGTGAGTTGGAAAAATTCATAAGAAAGAATAATGCACACTTGTTAGGTTGATTAACATTGGAATATGTTGACTTGCCTAGGAGCAAGAAAAGTTTAGATTAATAAGAATTAGTAGAAAAAATGCACACTTTAATGGTCAGTTGACCTTACCATGGGTTGATCTACCTGAGATGAGCAGCTAATGTTAGACACCTAGATTTAGATGACCAAGCTGAGAGTTCAAGTTTATTTAGATTTTAGTGTAAGGTCAATAGACACAAGTATAAGTTGATCAAATAAGCACATACATTGACTGACCTCTTAAAAGGTTGATGTTTCAAGTTAAAATGACAAAAAATAAATGAAAAAAGGCCAAAAACTTCCTTAAATTTTTTGATAAAACCAAAGCATTCAGAAGTAAATATTACCATTTATCTTTAAGGGTGAAAAATTTTTGTGTGAACATTAAGCTATCTTGGCCATTTGTGCATAGGTGGAGATGGAAAAATCATTGAGGTATCCTAACATTATGATTTCAAGGCCTTTATAAGAGACAAGGTATCATAATACATTTTACGCATTTATTGATGTGGGAATACTTATTCAAATGATATAATTCCCAAGATAATCAGGTGTTGGCCTAGCAGTAAGATTTTTAATTTGGAAACTTTATGTTATAGGTCTGATTCTAAAGAGTAGCACTAAGTTATGAAGTTCTTCTTAAGTTCTATGAAAGTTTTGTGTTGGCTATATGTCCAAGATGTAGAAATAATCATCTAGTTCAATTTCTAACAACATCTTATATAGTCCCCAAAATAATTCTAGAAGATCATGGCCACTACAAGAATTGTAGCTACGAATGGTCTATGAGCAATGATCATAGGTATAATAATATGTAAGATACAACAACTTTTAGATATCAAAAGAGAAATCTTGAGAAACATATTGAGTAACTAGTGCCTCTAGTTAGCTAAGTCCTTCATGTTAGTATGATATATAGCTATACAAAATCACCACTAGTATTTTGCATATCATGTAAAACCTTTGACTAGAGGGGAATATTAGAATTTAAGGTTATTATCTTTTATCAAACCTAGCATCATAAAAATCTAATACTTCATAGCATTTATGGATTTCGAGCCTTGTTGAAGAAATGTGCATGAGTGACACATCTTAGATTTTCTTTGAGAATGTTACTTTCTTCATAAAAAGAAGAGTTGCAAGAAAGAACTTAAGGTTTATGAATCCCTTGTTTAGTTTCCATGGGTTATGAATTGTGAAACATATTAGAATATCTATTAACAATGTTCCTCTATTACCAAATTCTCACTATCTTGGTAGTTCCAAGGAATAATAAAGTTCCATCCTATTTACTCTTTCTATCTTCTAATCATTCCTTCATCTTAAAAAACTACATGGAAGTGTTATTCCATGATAGTTATGAATATGTAGATAACCTAGGCTAAAAATTCTATTACATCTTCTTGTTGAATCTTATACTAATTCATGAGCAATCTAGAATGAGGCCCTTGGTAAGGATGAATTGTTGAGATTCATTAATATTATCTTGAATGTTATTTTATTTACTTAGTTAGGTTGGAGTCTAGATAGCTTCTGTTAGAGGTAGATTTTTTTAAGTAGTAGTAGCAATAATAAGGAAGCCTAGGCAATTGGTTGATTAAGGTTTCAAAGTAACATAATTGGATTTAGATAACTGTGAATAGGATTGAGAGTTAAGCTTTAGCAATGATTTGTAAAAAAATATTGATAAAAAATCAAGTGATTAGATCAAGATAATCATTATCATAATGTAGATCATGATAAATGCCTTGATTCAATTACAAGTTATAATATTTATTGTTTTATAATGATCATAAGTCAAAATCTCTATTATTTTATAATGACCAAGACTCATAGTACAACACTGGGTGCATTTAGCCCAAGCTAAGCTTGGAAAAAGAACCATCTACTAGTAGTATAATACAGTCAAAGGGTATCTCACAACATGAAGATCAAATAAACACAATAGTAAGCTATAAAGACACTCCATGAAAATCTCTTAAAGAACTAGTTAGAAGCACAAAGATACATAAATCCATCAATCTAACATCATTGTATTTACATCAAAGCATCAACATGATAGTGCATAATCAAATTCTCTAATAGCATACATAACCATCATAACATATTGTGAATTTTTTTTTCATACCTCCTATTAATATAAATATCATATACACTATATACTAAGAACCACAACTCATGGGCTATCTAATCCCACACATGTAACAAGAAGGATAAGAGCATGGACTCAAAGCCTTTGTCATCTTCCTTGGATCTACTAGTTTCTTGAGCTACTAGCTTAATCATCTACATATAAATGGGAACAATATAGGACTAAGTGAGAGAATTTATACATTCTCTATAGATGAAAATCATGATTTCATACTGGAGGAGAGGTGTCGAATGCACTAAGAAATCTACAATAGGTTAGTGCATCTCACATAGAATACCAAGCACATCATATCACATATGTAGAATACCAAGCTCATCATATCACACACTCAAATCATATCCATGAAAAAATCCATAATACCAAAACCATATGTCAAGCCTCTATCATACTAGCCATCCACATAATCATCTAGACATCACACATAGCCCATCATGAACGCGTAACATAGCTAATCATCATAGAACAAATCCACATATGTACACACAACTGGACCTCAATGGTAATAATTAAAACTAACACATACTGAAATACATAACATGGAAAACTAGTGCTTCTATGGGATTGCAATCCCATAATGCATAAATCAATCACGTAGCCCATATGATAGCTAACACATTCATACTCAGTGTACACATGATACTTTAATCACTTTCAATGCCTGAAGGTCTTTTATTCGTTGTTACGTTAGTTATTGTGCTATAAATGCTAGTTCCTAGTGCCTCATTTCTAGAACCTTCTAGAAGGTACATTTGCACATTTACGAATGTCCTAAGATTACATACTAGTCATAGGCCCAACCTATACTCTTCCATTCTTAAAATAAGGTTTGAGATGGAAGCCTCACTGATGCATCATAACAAGGGTTATCCAAACTCTTCTAAGATGCCTCATCACTAATTAGTTTACATCATTATGTAAGCTTCACTATCACATTAAAAAAATTGTCCATAACATCAAATCATGTTACAAAGTGCACAAATGATGAACATAAGCAACTAGTACTACATGCACCATTTAGAGATACAACTTGCAAACATGCCTCATCATACATAATAGCATGACCATGTACAAGGCATGCATACATAATTCATATCAATAGCATCACTGAATCACATATTAATCTCATGTACAAATAATATACTAATACACCATCAAGGCTCAATGAATATAGATAAATTAGCATACAACATGTATCATAAGTCTATTGGCATAGCAATTCTGCAATTACATTCTTTACAAAACCTCTAGATAATCTTAAGGCTTGGAACCATTGCATGTTATTCCCATTCTAAAAGCAACATTTATAGAGTTTTTTTTTCTTTCCACTAGATATAACCTCTACATGGCTTGCACCTTACTCATGCTTGCTACTTCTCAAGGGTCATGACTATAACGAGCCTCAAACTAGGCTTGCATCTTGTATTAAATTTTGATCATGATTCTATCATTCTAGAACTATGACTATTAAGAGCTCATGACCCTTCAAAATTTAAAACTAAAAGCTAGCACATATGTACAACTATGCTTGCATCATATATATGCACCACTTGCACTCATTCAAAGAAAAAAAAAGATAAATATCTCATGCAACCCACATGTGGGTTAGTCATGAGCTTACTCATCATGTTGGTTAATATGAATTTTCCATAGTTTGATCATGATCCTAGCATGATCTCTTGTAGCCATCAAATTTCTACAACACCCATCAACATGACTTTGTTGCAACTCATAGTATTAAGTAAATCCTAGTGTGACTAGGCCATGACCTGTACATATATATTGCATCTTAGATAAACCTTGTTAAATAAGGATGCTATCAATCCCCAAAAAATCACAACCTTAAAGTATAAAATGAATAAAAATAAACAAATTCTACTCCATTATTCCTTTGGATTCTAGCAATGGAAGACCTACTATCCCCAAAGTTCAAAAATTACATTGTTAATTCATCCATAGAAAATTCCCAATGCATAACTAGATCATTCCTATACACCTATCTCATCTCAAACAATAATAACATGAAAACATAACCTTTATGAAAAATTTTATCAATTCAAACTTATTGAGTCCTACTATTCTATTAATGAGAATTCACAACTATGTGCATGAACCAAGTGCCAGAATTAGAAGATATGTAAAGACATCCATTGGAAATCAAAAGAACTTGCTGAAACTATAAAATTTTAATAATAGCACCAAAATACTCCTAGTGTCATCCTAGATTCAGTAGAATGTGAATCAATATTTTCAAATCATAACCTATCTAGAAGCAACTTTCCAACATCCTAGAAATCACAGAAATTGATTGAGAATCAAAGGAGAATGAAGGAATAGAAGAATTCACAGAAACAAAAAACATAGGAACATTATAGGAGATTGAGGAAGAAAATGAATTATGTTTTAATTTTCATTATATAAACAAAATATAAATTACTTTTATTATAATTTTATTTTCATAAGTTTCACCCTTAAATTTCCTATCCCAACTAATACTGAGGGATACACACTTTATAAATTACTCATAGAACATTCAATAAAAATAATAATCAATCTTATTGATAGTGTATCTCATTTACAACATATCTAAGATACCATATATGCATCATACAACATGTCAACTAGTCTCACAACTTAGACATGCATAGCATCATAACATCACATACATCATAACATGATATTTCTAAGAACATTAACATCATAATCACAAATATATAATAGCATGTAGATCAAGTTCATACTTGTTGGATGCTTAGTTTTTCTCCATGGCACTCATATCCTACCAACCATGGACACCATCATACACATGTAATAAGATTAGTATGCATATTTATGGGAAATCATAATCATAATATCATGATATTTTAGAAACTATATCTTTAAAATAATATAACTAAATATATGTTTCCATGATTTCCATCAAAATTTAATCACATACACATGAACATAACATAATATAGTGGGTTCCTATAGTGAGGATTTAGACTATTTCCCATTTGGGAATCTTCCTCCTAGAAGATCTCTAAATTTTTAAGCTACATGTTAACCTCTACCTCCTATGTAATCTCTCAAAAATCATATCTATCTCATAGCATCTTCACCATAGGTGCTATCTTACTATGGAGCTACTGAACCATTTTGTCAATAATTTGTAGTAGATATTGTACACAGGTAGCATTGAGTTGCAACTTTACACTTGATCAATCGATCACCTTGTGCTCATCTAGCACATATATACTTATTATGGACACATAAAAGACTTCATGGACTCCTGGAAACTAAGGTGGTAATGCCAATATTGTAATCCATCTTGAAAATCCTTCCTAGTGTCTTAAATGGCTCTATGTATCTAGGTGGCAACTTCTTCTTTTGGGTAAAATACATCAAGCTCTTTAATTATATCACTTGAACAAAAACATAATCACTAACTATAAACTCTAATGGTCTCCTATGATGATTGGAATAGGTTACCTACTAATCCTAAGCTACTCTCAATCAATCCCAAGCTACTGTTAACCAATCTTGTATAATCTATATCTTCTTTGTGATCTATGGCATTACATTTATGCTTATGTGAGGGCTATTCTCAATGGTATCCCATCATAATGGAGTCTAACTTGTCCTATCATATAACATCTCATATAAAGATATGAATAAAATCTCCTGATAACTCTTGTTATAAGAAAAATATATAAGAGGCAACATCTGATTCCAATTATCTTTATACTAAATGGCACATGCATGCAACATGTCCTTAAGGATCTATTTTACCTACTTCATCTACCCATTAGTCTATGGATGATATGTTGAACTTAAGTTCAACTATGTACCCATCTCTTTGTGAAATTTTCTCTAAAATTGAGACATAAATTTAGTATTTCTATTTCTAATGGTCATCCATGGAATGTCATTTAACGACATTACCTATGCAATGTACAACTAGGTTGTCTCCTCTACACTAACTCTACCTCTGCTAGTAAGGAAATGTTCAAACATCATTAATAAATCCGCAATCACAGAAATAGTATTATGACATCTTTGAGTACAAGGCAACCCAATAATAAAATTCATCCTTAGAATCTTCCACTTCCATAGTGAATATCATGGGAGTGCAATGAACCACTAGGTTTTTGATGCTTTATCTTCACTTGTTGATACATTAGATAATAAGAAACATAATCACTGATATTTCTTTTCATACTAAGCCACAATAAGTATTTCTAAGACTCTACACATCTTCTCAATACCTACATGCATTTTGTATCAACTCATATATGTCTCATCTCACAACTAAGATTGTAGCATAACTAGAATACATATTTGATCATTCCTCTAGATCACATCTTAATTATCATAGATAATTAAGCTATCTATTGCAATTTATAGCTAAAACTCTTTGTACCAAAGATCTTATTATTGTTTCTCTAATAAATTGTCATGGAAATTATACTAGATGATTAAATTATTAAGTGTTTTAGCCATCTTGCTTAATATATTTATCATTAGGTTAGTCCTGCTAGACATGTATTAGATGAGAAAATTAAAGTACATCAATAACTATACCCATATCCTTCATCATAGGTTCAACTATGGCTAACTCATAAGATACTATAGACTCTTATGATTAATCCATATTGTCACCTAATAACCATAAAGATAATGTCACAAAATCCTTAAAGAAAAAACTACTACTCATAGTTGCAACCCATGAACTTGATAATAGGTCTTGTGCAATCTCAATTGATAGGAAACATATGATATGAATCATTCAACTTACATTAGAGAACATACAAATTAGCCTTTGTAAGAATTCATGTACACATCATATGGATGGCCTATAGTAGAAGAAATTAACACTAGATTAGATACTAATCTATGCTTTAGATCATCAAATGAAACTTGAGAAGTTGAGCTTTGAGAGAAACTAGTCTTCTTTCTTAGCAATTGCATCAAAGGAGAAGTTATATGGGATAAGTGCTTAATAAATGTCTGGGAATATCTAGCTAAACCTAGAAAACTATGAATCTATACCATGATTTGTAAAACTAGCCAATCTATGACACCTATTATCTTGGCTCAATCCACTCTAATACCAATCTTGAAAACAACATGATCCAAAAGCTAGATTACACATAGTAGCCATGATGGGTCTTGAATGTTGTTTTTAATATATTCTATAATACACAAGTAACACCCCATATCCTACAAGAGGAATATCATCACTTATTACTAACTACTATTAACTAGCATCTTATCTATGACTATGACATCCTTCTTGAGTCTTCTTAAAAGAACTAGATATTCTTCAAAATGATGATCTTCTCTTATATCGCTACTTGTATTTGTCATGGGCTATAGTCTTAATCAATATTTTCTTCAAATCCATGATTATATCATGTGCATCATCATAAGAAGGGAGGGAAATAAGCAAGAGATGTCACTTCAAGATTGGATGAAATCCTTTAATATATTTTTCATCCTATCCTAAGCATCCATAAGATTTTTCACATAGCTACTAAGCTTTGCAAACTAAGCATCATACTTTACCACAAACCAACTACCTTGATATAATCTATAGAACTTCTCCTTCTTGACATAGACTTACTAGATGGAGATATATTTGCAGTTGAAAGAAACTAGGAAAGTTGCCCACAAAACCTCTTGTTCTATTTATACCTTAGCCATATATGAATTGATAGGCTACCAATTTGGTTACTATGCTAAGGTATACTTAATTAGCTCAAAATCCTTTCTTAGCTTTTCTAGTTACTTCTTCATTGTAGTAGAATCCTTTATTTTAGAGAACACAGGAGAACCTAAATTATAGAATTGCTAAATCATCTCTTGGTTGATAGGTTATCTAGCTAGCTCCTTGTCATCATCAACACTAACACTAGTAATACTACTCCTACCATTATCACCACTACTTTCAGTCTTCTTGATGATTATAGAAAAAGATGAGGTATCACTTGTCCTAGTTATAAACTACTAGAGAAACTACATCATCTATCTAGAAAGGTCCATTTTAGCAACTAATCCATGTAATCACTAGATGTGCCTCACTAACTATTAGTGTCTTGCCCTATCTACCCAATGATACTAAAGTCTCATTGATATGATGATGTCTATCACATGAAGCTCTATGAATTAACATCATTGATACTTGTAATCAAAAAAATAAGTATCAAAACATGCTATATTAATTAGAGTAACCTACTTCAATACCACTTTATAACACCTCACATATCCAATATTAGAGTGTATCTCACAACATGCAAATCAAATGGATAAATCAAAAATCCATAAAGTCACTTCATGAAAATCTCTTTTATAAATAGTCAAAATCATAGAGGTATATATACATGCCAAACCAACCTCAATATATTTATACTAAAACATTAAGATGATAATACATCATCTAACTTTCTACATGCATACATAATCACATAACATACTAGGAAATTTTTCATGCATATTTTCTGTCAATATAAACATCATATATAATATATTATGATGAGAAAAACTCATGGACTATCTAACACAATACCATATAAAAATTGGTCCATCTCTTTAATAAACACATGTAGCAAAAATAATAAGAACATGGACTTAAAGCATTCATCATTCCCCTTAGGTTTGTTAGTTTCTTGATCATCTATCTTCATTACTTACATATAAATGAGACTAGTATGAATACACATTACTTATTGATGGGACGTATGATGATATGTTAAATAAGAGATGTGGGATATGTTAAGAAACTTGCAATAAGTTAGTACATTTCACAAAAAATACCAAGCATATCATATCACACACAGAGAATACCAAATTTATCATATCACATAGTCATAACCATAATCATATGTTAAGACTTCATTATAATAACCATTCACATGACCATTTAGACATCACACATAGCCCATAATGATAGAAAAATATAACTAATAATCATAGAGCAAATCCACATACTTACATATTACCATAGCTCAACCATAGCATTCAAAACCAACATGTACCCAAATATGTAACATGGGAAATTGGTGTATCCAAGGGATTGCAATCCCTAATGCATAATACAATTACATAGCCCTTGTAGTAGTAGCTAGCACTATTAATGAATATGTGCCTTTTATGAGTTTTCACATTACTTATTTTACTATCAATACTAGTTCCTACTTGCTCATTTGTAGCACCAATCCAATAATCTTTTTAAGGGTACATTCATGTATGTACAAATGCCCCAAGATCATGTACTAGTCATAGGCCTTATAAAAAGACTACTCTAGAGAAGCATTACAAGATACCATCCTTGAGTCTAGAAGTACCTACATATTACAAAGTAGACTTAAGATGGAGTAGGCCTTGACATTCGTAGCACTTGTGGCCATAACATAAGTGAACAAAACATATTATTCTAAACATTAGGAGTGTAATAAGTACACCTTTGGTAATTATCCAAGTGATAGGACCAATGAGACATGCACACATGTACAACCAAGAAAGAGCACTAGCATACATATATGAAATCATTCCCTTAAGAGAGCTATGACATGTTTCGACTCATGTATCTAGTTCTATGCCTCACTCTAAAGAGAAGGATGGTGGCATTATCATTAAAGTTATGACTTCTATGCCAGTCTACATATCCCTATGATGTAGTACATAAAGGAATCAGAGTCATGTAATTCTTTACTATGATGGTTGAGATAGCATGGAACCCATAAATATATTCATACTCATCCTAGCCTCTATTTGAGAATAAAAGTAGCCTTCAAACCACCAATAAGACATACTTTCTAGATTTAGGATCATTAAAAATATCTTGAAAGGATATATCTACTTATAAAAATTTAGCTCAATTAGAGTTCATTTGATTAGTTAAATTTGTCTTGAAAAATTATCACTTAAAACTATCTAATTTTGTTAGAATGCTTCACTATGATTCTTTAAATAATAGAATGAGTCATGGCTAATATTTATAATGAATTTTGTGGCCATGAGTAGTTGTGACCTCATGGTTTGAATCTATAAATACCATAAGATGGCCAAGAATCATGGTATGGTTTATCACAAGTTGTGATTAGGTCATGGCAGTGCTATTAACTTGAATTCTTATAAATTCTAAAATTATATTTCAATGAAAATTGAATTCTTATTATCGCCTTAAGCTACATGAAATATTGTAATGAAGAACTAATTAAATTGATTTTAATTTTATGAGAAAAATAATTTATTTCTTCTTGATGATTTTTGACCTTCTAGATTAAATGCTAAATCTATTTGGTAATGAATTTAATTAACATACTTTGATAATATTATTGAATTTTATGATTTGATAATAATATTAGGTGATGAATTATTGATGAGTGTTGAACTTATTAGGAATGATAAATAAAAATTTGAAGAATAAAAGTTCATAAAGTAATGATGATTGTTAAAATGATGATGAATTTTTGAATGATGAAATTGTTTTCAAAAATAAAGCATTGAAGGAAAAATTCATAACTCTTTCAATTTTGTTATTGAAGCATACTTTACAAAATATTTTTCTCATGTATTTATAGCTAATTAATGGGGTCATAATGACATATGATGGAACAAAACTTTGTGCATGAAAATATGTTGGAAATTGAAGGGGCATAAGAAATTGGAACCATTATCTAATTAAATCCACCCATAAATATTTTTATAAAAGGAAAAATACGTGTATTCTTCTATTTTTTTCTGATATGTTAAGAAAAATTGAATATAAATTACATGGCTTTGGTTCCTATTTTACAAAAGTGCTATTTTATCTTCACTTCAGCTTTGGCTTTAACTCTTGTATCCATGCTTCTACTTGATTTTGTTATACTTCCATATGTAAATATGACCCTCTATCATATTTAGCTTTGGATTGTTAAACTCATTTCTTTGCTTTATTTGCAATCAACATTATGAAAAAGAAAATTGAGTTGAATACAAGTGTTGAACATGCATATTAGAGCTAATAAATTCGTATTTTATAATAGCAAGAATTGTTTTTCTTCTTTGGTCATTTTCTTTAGGCATAAATAAATGTTCTTTTGAACCTATGAGCACAATGTAACTACAAAAGTTACATGTCATATGTTAGTCCATGATTCGGAATATTGCAAGGATGCTGTTTTAATCATATAATTGATTGAACCAGTGCAACATACATAACATTCATAGGAATACTAGCATACATGTAAGACATCATTTCCTTAAGAGAGCTAACATACATTTCTACTCTAATACATCTATTCCTAACCCCTAATCCATAGAAAGTGATAGTAGCTCAAGCATGAAAGCCAAAGATTCTCTTCAAGCCTACATATTGTTGTTGTGTAGTACACAAAGGAATTAGGGTCATGTACTTCTTTATTATGATGTTTAAATAGCATAGAGCCCATAAGGATCTTCATACTCCTTCCATCCCTTGTTTTAGAAGGAAAACAACCTTTGATCTACAAATAAGGTAAGTTTACCTACAATCTCATCCACTTAAAATAAGTGACATCCTTGGAGCTTAAGTTTTTGTTTGTGAACTTTTCCAAACATGAATAGAAAAGTGGATATCAAGGATATTAAAAAACTCTAAGCCCATTTTATAATTATAGACAAGAGGACTCAATGACTAAGGTAATCAACCATAAAGTACAAAGGTTTGGTGATGATCTTGTGAACCAAGTAAAGGAAGAAAAGACTTATCATTATCATGTAAATGGTACCAACCTTTCAACCTAGAGTGCAAGACTTTGGTAAAATGAAAATCATCCCATTATGCATTGTAGTAATACAAGTGTGTAGAATTTTGAAGGTACTCATTCCTTAGTCCTCAACCTTGTGCTTTCTATGTTACATCCCCATTCCCAAATGATGCTACTACCTAATGAAGATGATGTCTCTTCATAACAAGTGTTATTATTATCTTAACAAGACTCGAAAGGGTAGTTGTAATTGAGACTCGAAAGGGAATGTTGTAATACAGATGTGTCTCTTAAGGTAACCTTTGGGGGTTTGAGATAAGGCATTTATACCTAGGGTTAGAGGTTGTGCCAGCATGGAGTGGCGGAGCTAGTATAGGCAAGTCATAGGAAGCCAGGTGAAGCAAGAGAGGAAGTGGACTAGCCATCCCTTTTGGCTGGGTTTTAGGCCTAACCGTGGTGGAAGTGCTGGATTACCTCTAAGGGATAGATGCCAAAGAAATAAAATCCCAAGAAACACTCTTAGAGAACGATTCAAATAAGCTATTCCATATCAATAAAGCATTCTTTTCTTTTTCTTTTTGCAAATTTCCTGTTATTTTCTTTATACATAATGTTGAATATCACATATATTTCACATTTGGTATATTTTATTGTATGCATAATATCTAATATATCATATATTTAACATTTTCTATGAAAACTAGGGATGGAATGTCACAATTGGTATCAAAGAAAACCATGACCCAAGGGCCATTCTAAACCATGGGCTAACTACAACATGAACTTGATGATGAATCTTGAAGCCAAAACATAGGGAGAGCCATTGATCATCACCAAATGCACCATATGTTTGTGATGTAAGCTAGAATATACCATTCTATTGATTTCATGAACAATGGATCAGATATAAAAAATTACATAGACCCCACCAACAATATTATTTCATGGATATCATTAATTGACAAAGATTTGATCACACCTCATCAAAATTCATCAATTACAAGAGATGTTGGTAAGATAATGACACACTGGTCCATGTAACTCTTACCCATATTAATACTATAATTATAAGTTGATTAGGATCAATGTTAAATTTTTTAAGAAAGTTAGTAACCATGACCTGAATTGATATTTTTTTTCTTGTTGAAATTCACTATCCAAGTAATTTATAAGAGTCTAAGTTACCATATGTTAGCCTAGAAATGTTAGTTCAACAAAATAGGCTAGTTTGGTCCTTTTAATTCCTAAAAAATCAACTTCACTTTTGAACCCTAAAACTATGTCCAACTTGTAGTACTTGTTGAAACAATTCCAATGGTATAAATTTCATCTCAATTAGACTTACAGTTTGAGAGATAGTGATGTTTAAATTTTCTTATTATACGTGCATTAAAATAATATTAAAATTATTAAATTATTATTTTAAAAAATTTCAAAATTTTAAGGTCAAAAATTAATTTGAAATTGTCACTTACCCATATTGAACTCTTACCTTGTCATTGGCCGAACCACCATGTCAATTGCCGATGTAAGGTGGAATAAAATAATAATAAAAAGTAAAAAAAAAAATATCTAAAATACTTATTGAATGGGAGGTCATAGGTTTGATCCTATGCTCCATAACATTTTTAATTAAATTATATATATATTATTTATTAAAAATGGAAAAAAATGATGACTATGAGGTCATGGGTTCAACCCCAAGCCTCAACTTAGTTTTATTTTTTTAAAAAACAAAGTAAAATCAAACATAGTAAAATAATTATATACATATATAGCATTTATAAAAAACATTTGAGGCTGCAGAGCCCCAATAAGAGCTGCACAGGCCCTACAAGTCACACAGGATCTGCTAGGGCCACCATCGTCCTCTCTCACTTGCCTTGTTGCCTAGCACATGCTGGGCAGATCCACCTCACGTAGCTATACTAGCACCACCACTCTACCCTCTACATCCACTGTAGTGCATGGGCCATCGCCATCCAATCACTACCTGCTATCCACCACTACCATTGTCACCAAACCATTTCTTGCTATTCATCATTGTAGCCACCATGCTCCCTACAATCGTGCTCTACAACCATCGCCCTCTATGCCACATGTGCGTTGCAACCACATGCTTTTCTATCATCTATTACTGCACCATGCTTATACCCTTTTCAATTTATGGTCGATGCTCCTTCACCCTCCATAGTCTATGGCTGATGTGCTTGTGTTCTCAGCTATCTACTATCATGCCATGCCTACGCCTTTCACTATTTGCTACTATGCCATGCTTGTTCCCTCTATCATCTACCATTGACATGCCTACACCCTTTGCTGTCTACTACTACACCATGCCTATGCCTTTTGTTATCTATTGCTACATTGCACCTATGCCTATTGACATGCCTAAGCCTGTGCCTGCCACCATTCCATGCCTACCATTATCATTGCTACATCTACCACTACCTACCTTCCTATAACCTACCCGCTACCTACCATGCACACAATCCCCTAGCATTGCTGAAAACCTCCTCTTACATTGCAAAAAAGTACCTCTGACACCACTGAAAACTACCTTTTTGAACATTTCCACAAACTACCTCTCTACCATGTGAATCCCAAGATGGGCTGCACTAGCCTAGAGGAGGGCCACATAAACTCTGAAGTAGGCTACGTGAACCCTAAAATGATCATCATCTACGTAGCAAAAATTTTTGATGGTAGATAGGAAATTTGAATTTCCTAACAATTGATGAGAATTTCAAAATTCCCTTTAGCTAACTATAAAATTTAAAAATTTTTGTAATTAATTATCAATTTAAATTCAGAATGTGCACAAATATTTTCAAAAATTTAAAATTGGCACCTTGGTAACAAAAAATATAAAAACTTCATTATTAAGCATGCTCATTCTGAAGTAGAACTAGGATAGGTGACCTCTTGGGAAGTCTCGTTTTTTGTGCCAAAGGTCCTAGACACCAAAAGGCATAACTTTTGATTTCAAAAGCATTTTTTGATGAATAAATAGTTATTTCCTATATTTTTCAACCTTCTAGACATAATGATGAAGTCAAATCCATCCCAAGGAACCCCAAAAACTAGTTTTTTCTCTTTACGTGATATAGTGGCTTGGGATCCTCAAAAATTTAATTCTAGAATCACTCAAGCATACAATGTCCATTTTCAACATATGAATAGTCATTTCCAACATTTTTCATCCTTTTGAACTCAATGGTGAGGTCAAATTTATCATCCAAGCACCTAATATTTTTCCAATATAATAAATTCAACCTTTGGACTTTAAGATTTAGTGCATAACCCTTACAGATAGTGTTAAGATTACTATGGCATGTCAGTAATAACATCGTCGAAGTTAGTGTTGTTAAGAGGGGCAGAAAGGTCATTAAGAGTTAGATAATATAATATATTACTAAAATTATATGATGTCATTAAATATTACTAAAATTAGATAATGTAATTATAAAATTAGATTAGTTGAAGAATCAATTGTTGTATCAGTATCAACTGATTATTAATTAATGAATCAATTGAGGTATTAGTTAAAGATCTATAGATGTATTAGTTGAAGGAACAGAAGAATCTTCAACCATTATGAAAAGGGTTTATTAGTCCATATTGCAATCAAAACAAAGCACAAAACAACATAGAGAGTTAAAATCTTGTTTTGACAAGGAGTATGATACTCATGAAGAGAAATGATTCAAAAAGAAAAAAAACATCCAAGAATGAGAATAAAAGTTGCAAAATACAACATGCTTACAAGATCACTAATGAGTGAGAAACAACATCCGCTATGTCCATCATGGGCCTTGGATTGGCATGAATACTGATATCCATGCATCTTAGTAGAGTTAAAATATTTGGATGTTGATGTTTTGTGCTTACAAGAAGTCTTACCATGGGAATTTTTATGCTAATTCCAACCAAACTTGAAAAATATGGGACATAGAGGTATCTATAAGCAAAAATATTCTTGTGGAAGTTCTTTGTTTGAGTGGTATAGATTAGCATATTGCAAAAATCACAACATGGATGGTTGTGCAATATTTTATAAAGAAGCCAAGTTTGAATTAGTACAAATATTTAAATGGAGTTTAGAAAATATGACTTTTGAAATTCCAAAACTTCAAGTGATGGGAAAGAAAGAATTGTTAAGATTTTGGAAAAATCACATAGCCTTGACAATAATTCTAAAAGTTCATCTATTAGGAAGATGTGCATGTGTGGTTAACATACATTTAATGGCCAAACCAACATGTTTCGATGTCAGACTATGTCAAGGAGCATACTTGATTAAGAAAATAGAAGAAAGTTTGAAGAATAAGTTATTACTAAGTTATATTGATCTAGTTCCATTTATTCTTTGTGAAGACTTCAATGCAAAATTTGGAAGTAGCATTTATCAATTCTTAAAATATGGATTTGTAAAGAAATCTTTGGAAGATGAACCTGACTTGAAGAAGATGTTTTCATTAATTCAACATAAAATTCCATTAGCCGATGCATATGCTGCTTATTTTGAATCTTCAGTAGATAAATTAGATTCTAGAATTTAGGAATAGATGATGTTGATGGATAGCACTCATCAAGAAGCACATTTTACTAATTACTTTGCTATCATTTGGGTAACCAGATTAAAGTTGCACTTTATGTGATCTTTGTTAGGACTAGTGGTGGTTGATAAATCTTTAATTCACCTTTTATCATTATCTTAGAAAATAAATTAAGTATCAAGAGAGTAATATTTAATTTTACATATAATTTTTCTCACATATATCCTATTTGCAAAATAAGTAAGAAACAAGTTTAAGTTCAAAGGAGAAATCAAACTATTGGAGCACATAATCATGAAAGAAAGCCTTGGAGCTAGAAAAAGATAGAGAACGTGGACTTGTTCAAGGATGAAAAAAACCTAAGGAGGGTAGATTATCACATCCTGATTTCCAAATGATGCTACTACCTAATGAAAATGATGTCTCTTCATAACAAGTGTTATTATTATCTTAATAAGACTTGAAAGGGTAGTTGTAATTGAGACCTGAAAGGGCGTGTTGTAATAATGAAAGTGTATCTTAAGGTAACCTTTGGGGATTTGACCTAAGGCATTTATACTTGGGGTTAGAGGTCATGCCAGCATGAAGTGGTAGAGCTAGTACAAGCAAGTCACAGGAAGTTGGGTGAAGTGGGATAGGAATTAGACTGGCCATCCCTTTTGGTTGGGTTTTAGGCTCAACCGTGGTGGGAGTGCTAGATTGCCTCTAAGGGATACATGCCAAAGGAAGAAAACCCTAGGAAACACTCTCAAATCATGATCCAAATATGCTATTCCATATCAATAAAGCATTCTTTTCTTTCTCTCTCTGCATTTTTCCTATTATTTCCTTTATACATAATGTTGAATATCACATATATTTCTCATTTGGTATATTTTCTTTGTATGCATAATGATTAATATATTGTATATTTGATGTTTCCCATGACATTTGGGGACAAAATGTGACATTCTACTTGGATTCATAATCCCAAAAATTATGTTTTCTACTTGAAGTTAAAGTCAAGAACATATGCTTTCTACTTGGAGTTATGATTGAAATTTGTGATTCCTACTAGAAGATACAATTAAGAACATGTGCTTTGTACTCAGAGTTATAATAGAAATTTGTGGTTTCTACTTGAAGACACAATAAAAATATCTTCCCTCTACTTAGAGTTATGATTAAGAATATGTACTCCTAATTGAGAGCCATCCATCATGTTCTTTCTTCTCATACACCCTCATGTGTGCTTTCTCCTTTATTTTTTATCTCTCTTCTTTTTGGCCTCTATTTTCTTTCTTAATTTTTTCATATACACACAAATCCATACGCACTAATGCTTCAATCCGTTCTAGAAGTGATATTATCAAACTAGTGATGTTCCATCCTCCTTGTCATAAACTGTAATGGTAGAAAACTTGATTATCCACTTTTCATCATGGTGATTAACATAAAATCATGCTACTTTTTATAATCAATAAAGTGACTAACATAGAAACTAGCCTTTGCTAAGATCTCCTATACAATAAGAATCATATTCTGTCATAATGTTTATGAGAAACACAAAACATTCCATTGCATGGGTAGAAAATAATATCATATAATGCTTGATGAGACACGACATGCACTGTGCCGCGATATCGCGATCACCGCGATATCGCATCCCATGCAATATCGCGTACGTGATATCGCGTCCTTCCCTGCGATATCGCATACGCGATATTGTGGTCCGCCGCCATATCTATAAATAAGAGGCGGAACTCCCCTTATTTCCCAATCCTGGCTAGAAGTAGCGAAGCTCTGGCAGATTGATCACTCCAGAGTTAGAATTTTTCCCATGTGCCCGCAGTAGGAGTCCTAGAGTGAACGGCTCTTTATTCGAGCAGCTTGTAACCTGAACCCAAGTTGTGTACGGCAATAAAGACGAACTTGATTGGATAAACCTTGCAGTACATGGTTTTATTGTTGTTTATTTACTGCTTTCCTAGTGCGCACAAGTACGACTTGATTACGAGCGTCTACGGACGTGTACGGCTAGTCAAGGAATCGGCTGCTTGTCGCAACGCATGAGTACGACTTGATTACGAGCATTGGCTGCTTGGTAACCCAGTAGCGTATTCCAGGATTCTGCGCTTGGTAATCCCAGTGGTAGTCCAATGTGTACGGCTAGTCAAGGAATCGGCTACTCATTGCTAGGCTAGAACGTGTGATAAGTACGACTTAGTTACGAGCACCCACGGGTGTGTACGGCTAGCTAAGGAATCGGCTGCTTATCACACTTAAGCTAAATAGGTGCCTCAGTACGACCACTTCGAGCACTTGCGTTACGTGTGGTGATCCCAGTAACGATTAGCGTTTGGTAAGCCACAGTTGCATAGTTCAGGGTGTGTCCGGTAAGTGGGAATGCTGACGCTAGTCAATTTAGACTTAGGTCATTAGTTAGAGTTAGCTTAGTTTCTCAACCCTTCCTCCCATAGCTTAGGCGATAAAACTAAAAAATACCAAAAAAATCACATACCTCAGACTTGCTTAACCATACACCGTGACACTTACAAGCAAGCCTGGGAAGACAACGAACAATTAACCCCAAGTGTTTCTTGTGGTGTTAAGGCATTTAGTCTGCGGAGTTCGACCAGATCGCGCGTGCATGCTCGTATTCGTATGGTTGAGTGTAGGGGTACCTTGCCACTCATCATTGGTGCCGTTGCCGTGGACTAAGTGTTTTCACGCCAATTGAACATAAGGGATATCACTCACATTGTTGTGAGCCTAAAACGAACCTTAGGGTTGATCAGTTAATTAAGAACATAAATAATGGTAAAAAACAGCACACCATTAGAAATGGCTTCTTCTCATGAAATCAACTCACCTAAGGACAACACAGAAGAAGGTCAGAATCATACGCATAATCGAAATCAACCATGTCCTCAACAATCCAAAGTTACATATACTCATCCCGATGAGTATGTGCCGAATTTTACCTTTGTTTTCCATCAAGATGAGCAACTGCGGTGGAGAGACATGCAAGGTAACATCGTGTTACCCCCAGATCGCTCTGCTCCCAACATGCTTTTCCATGCCTTGGTACGGATTGGCATGCAAGAACTATTTGTGGAATACGTTTTGAATGATCATGACACAAGGGATTATCGTCCCACAAATGCCCAACGTATTCGGGATGCAAGGCAGGAGAGCCAACATTCACTGTTGAATGGCAATGTTCCCCACGTCATTAGTGAAATAGGAGAAGAGGAACCCCTCATGATGGGTTTCTTAGAAAATGATGTTCCTCCTCCTCACTCTAGTGAAGAGGTTAGGCATCAGGGCCTTAGATCAACGATACATATTCCAGGCTCTGATCCCCGTGAGCACCAGCTGTTCACGGCAGGAACAACTACTCACACTAATGACGGACTCGTTGATCGTCACAACGATCGGGGCCGAAGCAGCCGAAGAGAAGGCAAGAAACATCACCATGGTGATGGATCCCCTTCTTCTTCTCCTTCATCTCATCATTCACCCTCTCCTTCCACATCTGGGCGCAGCCACCATGAGCATAACGCGGAGAGTAAAGGTAAAAGAGATGAAATGCCTCGACAGGAAGGTCGAGAGGAGTTAGGACAAGGGCAAGGACGTAGGGAGAATAGGGAACCACCACGTAGACATCACAGACGTCATGAAAGAGATGATCATGACGAACCCCTATTCGCAACCCGAAGTATGCTTGATATTAGAGAGGCAGTTAGGATTCCCACAAGGCATTTAAAGGACAGTAGGATCAAGCGTTTGGACATAAATAATATCCCACGTTTTGAAGGGGGATACAACGCTGATCCTCAGCATCATTTACAGGCATTCCACGATGCCTGTGCCTTGCAGAACATAGATAATGAGTGGCAGAAACTCAAGTTGTTCCCTAGGACACTCACTAAAGAAGCAGAGAGCTGGTACCGGTCCTTAGAACCGGAAACCATCAGGAGGTGGAGTACGATGCTTGAATTGTTCAACAACAAATATCAAACGTACTCCAGAGTGTCTAACTTGCGTAAGCAGATCCAAGGCTGGAAACAAGGAGCTTATGAATCCTTGGATGCTGCCATGGCCCGTTACTACACACTGCTACATCGTTGCCCGGGCCATGGGTACGCTAAGCGGGATCAACTTCGCCACCTCGTGGATGGGCTACGAAATGAAACGAGAAGAACTCTTGGGACTTACGCCCAAGGGAGACTCTCCCAACTAAGAGCCCATGAAGTTGAAGTATTGTTGGAACAAGTAGCGCAAGAAGAGGGTGAGCTACGGAAAAGAGAAAGTGCGGAGGAATACAACCGTGATCCCTCCCTTCGTAAGAAGGGAGTGAAATTCTGTGATGAGGAGGATGAGTCACCACTCGAAGAGTTGGTGAACAGGAAAACCGTGCCGATCCAAAAGTTAACAACGGAGGTATCGGCTAAGGTAGACCAAATGTGGGATTCCTTAGACTCACGAATAGAAACAGTCCTGAAAATCGTAGAAGAGTCTAAGGATGAGCAAAGTAGTGATAAAAGCAAAAACATGCGGAGAAACTTTAACCCTGCACATAACAAGGGTAAGGGAAAAATCTCTAACTCCGATGAGGCTGAAAATTCTGATTCAGACAATGACGGTGGATGTGAGGTCTGCTATTATGACCATCCTAAGGGATGTTGTCCAATTATCTCACATCTGCAGGAGTCTGGGGTGTATGCATTAAATCCAAGACTTAATCAACGGCAAACACCCAGAAGGTTACCTTATCCACAAGGTAACCCGAGGCAGTTCCACCAACCCTTGACGTATTATCCAAGTGGAACACCTCCGCAGCCCATCGAGCAACATCAGCAGTGGCAATACCCACAGTCATGGGGGATGCCACAGCCAACACATCGATACCCTTACCGGCAGCCTGATCCTTATGGTTATTATGTGCAGCAGCCAGTTTCTCCAGGTGACGCTATGAGTCACACTCCACGCCGTCACTACTACGCTCGGGAGTACTTCAGAAGGACTCCTTCTCCTCCGGGAGACATTCCACATTCTGTCCATCCTCTAACTCCACCCGCACCTTTTCCTCAAGTAGTTCCCATAACACCTCCTGCTCCAACAATGCAAGGGGAATTACCTACCCAACCGCAGCAACGTCACGCCGCGAGATCTGTAAATATTCAGAGTGTAAATATCCAACCGGACACTAGTTCTGGCGATAACTGTACAAAAAAGAGACCCTTTTTCAGAACTAGGAGCCCGGATAGGCTCTCGCAACAACAAGCGGACGGGTATATGTATAGGCCTCTAACTACTAACACTTCGGAGCACCCTTCAGTCCAAGGGAATGTAACGCATACGGTTATGCTAACACATACCGTAACTGACTGGATCAAGGTAGGCCACCTTCCTAGGAAACTAAATGATCCTAGAAGTCCCTTTATTTATTTGCAGATTACTAGAAATGCACCACATCGGGCTCTTCTTGACTCAGGTTCCAGAGTCAACTTAATTTCGCGGAAGATGTATCATGCCTGGAACCTGCCCCAACTTAAGAAGAGCAACATCCAACTAGAGCTGGCAGACCAGTCCATCACTATTCCCTTGGGATTAGTGGAGGATGTTATCACCACTGTGTGTGGTTGGTCCTACCCAGCAGATTTTCTAGTGATCGATGTTAACAACAATGAAGGGGACTTCCCAATTATAATGGGAAGGGCATGGCTAAGCACAGTAGATGCATGCAGATCCGCGATCTTTCCTTGGAAATCTCCAAGATAAACATATGTGGAAAGATCGAGAAGAGGATAGTTCCATGCATCACATACATTGATTCATCGGGTGATGACATGGAGGAAATGTCTCCATGTGACAGGTGTGCCCAAGAAACTCTGCAACAAAGATGCCTGTATGTAGCAACCACACAAGAAGTAGTAGACACCCCGTGGTTAACAACTTCTCATAAGGACAAAAAAATATGCATGGAACGAACTGAGGAAACTCATGCCAACAACCGTGGCATAGACACGTTGGAACGTGAACGCCGCCAACTTCCTCCCCTGAATCTAAGGTCATCAATTGGGAGAAGTTGGGCACTTCTTAGAAATTCAAATAGGTGCTCACTTTTTTGGATCTCTCCCTTACAACTCAGTCATGGGGGAGACGGCCACCTATGCTAACCATATGGGGCCCTTAGTTCTTTTTCAGTTTTTGTTTTACACATTTTTGTTTTACAAATTTCTTTAACTTTTCTACTTTTTTGTTTTACAAATTTCTTTAACTTTGCTTGTTTTTGTTTTACAACATCGTTATACTTTTTCCATTTTGTGTGTGTGTGTGTGTTTCCATCCATCATGTAAGTTCGTCATCCAATAAGTGTTTGGGCCGATGGGATAAACTATTTTTCATTGATTGCTAATGTTTGGTTTTTACCTTTAAGTTACATTGTTGATACTAAGGTATGTTCTTTTGATATGGCAGGCAATGAGATCACTTCATCCATCCATCCATCAAGTCTATGGTTTCCCTTGGCTTGGAAATGTACAGTTCCCTTTTAATAAGAACTTCAATGAACAGGTGACTGGGCATTTCTCAAACCAAGGAAGGACTCAAGGATTGTAAAGGGTGTGACTTCAAGGGAACTTGATGTTTTTGTGTTGGTCATTCACTTGGGTGCTTGGATGTTTTCTTCTTGGTTTTTCTTGCCGTTCTGATGTTACCCAATAATCGGAAGCTGAGACAATAAAAATAAGAAGTCTTTTCATGGTGTGGCCCCCATGCATAAAAACAAAAAACACAAAAAAAAATAAGCAAAAAAGCAAAAGTGAGGATTCCAAGCACACCCCTTAGACGAAATAAAATTTGGTCTGCAAGCACTGGTTATGGAACCAAAGTGTTCCCTCTAACTAAGGCCCTTCTCGCTTTCCATTTTTTCCTTTGTTTCGTCGGAATGGTGGTGGCTCTTTGAGGATGCATCCTTGTTCTCCAAGTGGATGGGCTAACCAAATGCATTGATGCGAAGTCATTGGAAGTGGTTGGTTTGAGGCCCGAGTTGAAATGAGATTCACCAAGTCACATTAATCATGAAACACACAAGGGGCTGTACACCACCTTGTTATTGGGATTCCATTCCACTTCTCTTCTTCCCATCCTTCTTTCCATTGTTCACCTCATTGCCGGTTGTATCATTAGAATATATTTTGGTTGATGCATTGTTTTCTTTTTGGTAAATTCTTACGGTTAAGACTTTAACTCTTGTTCCAAAGGACATTCCCAGAGCCTACGGACTCTTTGAATGTGGGATTGTCAGGGCATTAAGGGCATGAGCCTGCTTTGGGGAGGACCCACTGACATTCCTATTTGGAACATTAGTTAACTTCTTTTCCTTAACATTTTTGCAATTAATTAACATTTTTGTTCATTTCCATCATGACATCCCCTTCACCGATGCCATAGTTGTCCCTTTTTACCTATCTTTCTTACTCCTTTTCTTTCTCCATTCTAACGCTACCGGAGGTTCGCGATTAGTCATGGGGGTACGGGGCCTGCTTTTTCCATTTTTATCCTAAGCCCCGGATTTTTTCGTTTTTCTTCCTAACCCCTACACCTTCGGTAGTCATCATCTACATTTTCCCAGATCCATATTAGCCATACCACAACTTAGCCAAGGAACCTAAACCGAAGCAAGGTATGATTTACTTAATGATTCAATTACCCTTGCTAATATATGATTGTGTTGTGGGTGCAGATGGCCATCATACAACAACGGAATGGATCTGGAGCAAACACTTGGAGTGGAGCAGCATTGAAGCCGCTATGCAAGGAGCAGAATTGATAATGCGCTTACGGATGGACAACGGAAGGCGCAATCTAGGCGTTGGCAGCAACAAGACTCTTCTCTCTTCTTCTCTTCTATTCTCTCTCCTCTTTTCTCTCAGCTGCCAACTGTGGCCTGATGTCATTGTAATAAGGTGTTCACCCTTGTTGTCATGAACACCAGTTTTGTCAAGTCTTGTAATAAAGACCGTTCACATGTCATCCCATTAGTTCCATTTCCCCTAATAATCCCATACCTACCTGATATCATTGTAAGGAACTCGAGGACGAGTTTTCATTCAGTCATGGGGGTATGATGAGACGCGACATGCACTATGCTGCAATATCGCGTACGCGATATCGTGGTTTGCCGTCATATCTATAAATAAGAGGTGGCACTCCCCTTATTTCCCAATCCTGGCTAGAAGTAGCGAAGCTCTGGCAGATTGATCACTCCAGAGTTAGAATTTTTCCCATGTGCCCGCAGTAGGAGTCCTAGAGTGAACGGCTCTTTATTCGAGCAGCTTGTAACCTGAACCCAAGTTGTGTACGGCAATAAAGACGAACTTGATTGGATAAACCTTGCAGCACGTGGTTTTATTGATTGCTTTCATTTACTGCTTTCCTAGTGCGTTCAAGTACGACTTGATTACGAGCGTCTACGGACGTGTACGGCTAGTCAAGGAATCGGCTGCTTGACGCAATGCATGAGTACGACTCAATTACGAGCATTGGATGCTTGGTAACCCAGTAGCGTATTCCAGGATTCTGCGCTTGGTAACTCCCGGGTCTAATGTGTACGGCTAGTTGAGGAATCGGCTGCTCATTGCTAGGCTAGATCGTGTGATAAGTACGACTTAGTTACGAGCACCCACGGGTGTGTACGGCTGGCTAAGGAATCGGCTGCTTATCACACGTAGGCTAAATAGGTGCCTCAGTACGACCACTTCGAGCACTTGCGTTACGTGTGGTGATCCTAGTAATGATTAGTGTTTGGTAAGCCACAGTTGCATAGTTCAGGGTGTGTCTGGTAAGTGGGAACGGATGCTGACGCTAGTTAATTTAGACTTAGGACATTAGTTAGAGTTAGCTTAGTTTCTCAACCCTTCCTCCCATAGATTAGGCGATAAAACTGAAAAATACCAAAAAAATCACATACCTCAGACTTGCTTAACCATACACCATGACACTTACAAGCAAGTCTGGGAAGACAACGAACGATTAACCCCAAGGGTTTCTTGTGGCGTTAAGGCATTTAGTCTGCGGAGTTCGACCGGATCGCGCGTGCACGCTCGTATTCGTATGGTTGAGTGTAGGGGTACCTTGCCACTCATCAATGCTTAATCATTCAAGATGTTGAGAAATTAAAGAGAGTGATGAATATAGAGATTCATCCATCATAATCATTGTTATTTTAAAAGCATCATCACATATCCCATATTTCCCAATTACAAGTCACCAAATTAAGCACAAAAGTATTGTGATATTTGAAAACTCATAACTTGACAATAATGCATCATGCTATTTCACAAAGGGATGAATCACCATCCACATTTAGAAAGAATAATTCTTAAGTTAAATCAAATCCTCAATGAGGAAACTTTAAATAAATAACCTAACATATTGAAACATATAAGAACTTTTCTACACAAACTATCGTCCAAAAATAAGAACATGGGGAGACTCCCCTCAAACATGAGATTGAAAATAAGATAATTTGGAATACTATCAACTTTTTTTTTATGAATCATAAGCTAATATGTTAAGGCATCATTGACAAGGGATTCTTGAAAGAAAATCTAAATTTTCCTACATAACATAAAAATAAAAAAGCATCATATCATAATATCAAATTATAAAGTCATTGAGGCATTCAAGCCAAAGACTCATAAGATTAATGGATTGAAGAACAACCACCCAATAAAAAGAATGCATTGCAACAAGAAGCATCAATTCCATACATTGCCTCATATTTGATGCATTAAAAAATTACCATCTCAAATGTCCTAATGATCAATTGATATGAGACAATCAGTTTCTTCCACAATTCACCATAAATAACATAGGTATACACAAATATTTTGCACAAATTTTAGATCATGAATGATAATTCTTTGGTACATCAAAAATTTTATTAGCATAAAATTTTAAGCTAAATCATGCTTATTTTTTTGTGTTAGAGCCCACCCCAACAAAAAAGGAACTTTCGTAGAATTAAGTAATTCTTTAATCATTCAGCCATTTTTGATCAAGGTAGATGATAGTTGATTGTATCACCTACTTGTGATAACTATTCTTATAATTAATAAACTCAAGAGTTACTTAGATACCTTTAACTTAAGGTAGATGATACATTTATATATCATGTACTTATAGAAACTATTCATACAATTTGATCCTCTACAAGAGTAGGATCAAGATTTGTTTACTTCTCTTTCACCACCTCATATGTCACCTATAATTGCTTTATAAAAGTGTTTGAATGATTTTTCCAGATTTTCACCTTTGACTAGTCCACTATGAGGATTAGGACTAGGTGGAGTATCGTCAAAATTTCAGCTCCCTTTTTTCTTCTTCTTATGCATCATAGTAGTAAACGAATTATAATTAATAAATCACACCCACAAAATTTGAACTAAAAATACAAAATATATGTAGCAAATCTTTGATTTTTGACCTAGGCTTCAAGCATTGATTAGAATTTCCTAAGAGTCCCAAAGTAGTAAAATGTTTTAGAGTATGCTCAAGATGAACTATTCCTCAATATCATCAAAAACTTACAAGCATACCATAAGTGCACAACTTAGATGCCATACCTTAGTCGATGGTTAGGACTATCACTAGGATGCCTTTATAATCATATAATTCATTGAACCAATGTAATACACACAACATACACAAGAATACTAGCATACACATAATACATCATTCCCTTAAGAGAGATAAGATACATTTCTACTCTAACTTATCTACCCCTTAGCCCTAGTTCATAGAGAAGGGTGGGAACCTAAGCATCAAAGGCAATGCTCCTCTATAATCCTACATATCCTTGTGATGTAGTACATAAAGGAATCTTTCTTATTTATTTCTTTAGTATGATGGTTAAGATAGGATGAAACCCATAAGGATCTCCACACTTCTTCCAATAATTGTTTTAAAAGGGAAATAATCTTTGATCCACCAACAAGACATAATTTTTCTAATACTTTATTGGCATTATAAATTGATAGTGTTGATGTCTTGTCCTATAATATATTAAATAATTTAATTTTTATTAATCATGCGTTAAACAAAAATTGACCATGACTAGTTAAGTTGAGGTTTGCATAATTTAAGATATCATGAGTTATGAAATTGTAACAAAAGTTGTGGTGTAGATAAAAATAGTGAATAATGTTTTTCTAAGAATAAAATAGCCTCACCATGAGTTGTGGTTTTATAAAACCTAGAAATTTACTGTTCTTTGACTTACTATGACTTTATCACGAGTCAATGATAAATTTACCTTATTTTAGATAATCACCAAGAGTTGTAGTTGAAATTTTTGAGTAACCATGACCTAATCATGAGCATACCATATGTTATGGTTAACAAAATATTAAAACCTAAAATACCATAAATTATGATAATATATTTTTTCTACAATACCATGAATAGAGAATGAGTTGTGGTTAAACATATTTTATTAAATATATTACATTTTACTAACTAAACGTCCCTAAAATTAACATGCATGGGTTCACTTCAAAGAACTCCATGATTTAGGATGGAGATATTTGATGTCCATAATTGTGAAAAATGGTACATTAAAGTAAACATCTTAATGGCTATAGAACTTTTGATTTGATGACAAGATTTTTAAGAATTGATGAAGAGTTGAACCTTGTGTGTATTGGTTTGAAATACTAAATTTAATGCAGGACTTGTTGAAGGTAGAAAAGAGATGATTGTTTTGAAATGATTAGATTGCACTAGAACTTATGGAGCATTAATAAATGTCAATGGAATATGAATGTTGTGAGAGAAATAAAGTGTTGGAAATAGAAAAATTATTGAAAATTATTATAGCATTTTTTTGCAAGAAAGCCAAGTGTTACATTAAGGAGATGTTCTCTAATTTATAGAATAATAATGGTGCCATACTAGGGAACATGAATGATCATGTACCATAGCTTGGAACCAATGAAAAAGTAAAAAAATAATTGAATTGAAATAATTTTATAATAAATTTATCCATAAATTCAAAAAAAATGAGAAAATAATATTTAACTTTTCTATTTTATCCTCTTCTTAAAGACATAGTTATGCATGAGTTGACTTTTGTTTTCTTTAGAGTAGTCTTTAAAAGAAGATACATGATGCCTTCATGATTTTTATTTTTGAAAGATGATGAAGTTTCCTTACATGTCACACTAGTGTTAACAATGCATTACAATAATACAAGTGTATGAAAATTTAGAGGTACTCATTGCTTCATTTCCAAACTTGTGCTTTCTACTCATAGTCATGATAGATTTATGCTTTCTACTTAAAGAAATAATCAAGAACATGTTCTTCCTACTTAGAGTCAAAATAGAAAATTTGTGTTTCTTGCTCAAAGACTAGTGTATGCACACCTCTTCTAATTCCATTATTCTTTCCCTAGGTTTGTGTTTTATAGGCTTAAGGTTATGTGGAGATATCTTGAAGGTCTTGGAGTCATCTTATCTAAGATCTGGGCTCTTAGGAGATACGTATTGAGAGATAAGAGATGTTTGGGAATTTTGACAAATTTCTTAGGGGAGATGTCTTAGATGTCAGATAAGAAATCTTATAAATATGAAGATTTCTTATCTAATACATCTCTAGAAGTGCTGAGATGTATTATCTACAATGTAAGACATCTTAGCCAAAAGAAAGATGTCTCACCGAAATTATCCAATTTCTCAATGAGATGTACCAAAAAGGCCATAGATGATTTGAACAGATAGGGAAACTTCCAAAATTATCATTCCAAGTTTGAAAACAATTGAGAGAAGGTGGAAAAAAGATATAAATAGTATGTAAACTCCAAGTTGAGCTTGAGGAAGGTTTCCTTGGATTTTTGTCTTACTTTACTAATAAATATTTATTGTGTTTCATGCTTGTAGGATAGAGATATATGAATGAAATGTCACAAGATATTAAGAGGAAGCATGTGGAGAGTGCATGAGTGTGTTTTCCACTCTTGGTCAATAGAGTGAGTGTTGGCCTAGTGTCTCTTAAGTCTGGTAAGTTAAGATCTTAGTCCCAAGTTATGGAAGAGACTCTCTATTGATTGTGTCTCACATTGAGAACAATCATTGTGTGGTTGTAGAGCCTCATGATTTGTAAAAATATTTGAGTATTTTAAGATTTTTTGGATGTTTTTGAGATTGTATATCCTTGTTGTAATCGTTTCTTTAAATCATTAAAGTTAGCTAATTTTCTTATTTTCTAAAAAATTAATTATCTTTTCATTTAATATTGGAGTGAGTGGGGTCTAGCTAATCATTGGTATTAGAGCTTTATGTTGATTGTTTCTTGGATTTGGTTAAGGAATTTTATCTAGTTGAAATGGAATCTAAGAAGAAATAGGTTAAAGCCCTAAAGAGGGATATGAAGAGCATGAAGTCTACCTTCCAACTGATGGTTGCTAGGCTGAATGAAATTGGTGAAAAGGTGGATAGAAATGCTAGCCCTAGCCATATTCTAACACATAAAGGAAATGAACATCTATGTTCAAATGAAGAGGTTTTACATCTTGGTGGAGGAAAGGATGATGAGAAAGAAAAGTCTAGCTACGGTAGTGTAGGAATCCATCAACCAAAAAATCCAATTGTTGGGAATTTTACTTCTCATATGAGAATTTTAAGGGCTTCAACAATGTTTATTGCTTCTTATTTTAGTAATCTTAATGAACAAGATAAGTCAATGTAATGTTCCCATTTCCAAATGGTGCTACTACATAATGAATATGGTGCCTCTTCATAACAAGTGTTATTGTTATCTTAACAAGACTTGAAAGGGTAGTTGTAATTGAGACTCGAAAGGGCATATTGTAATAACAGATATGTCTCTTGAGTTAACCTTTGGGGGTTTGACCTAAGGAATTTATACCAAGGCTTAGAGGTTATGTTGGCATGGAGTGGTAGAGCAAGTATAGGGAAGTCATAGGAGCTAGGTGAAGTGGAACAAGAAGAGGACTGGCCATTCCTTCTTGCCAATAATAGGCCTAACCATGGTGGCAATGCTGGATTACCTTTAAGGGATAGATGCCAAAGGAAGAAATCCCCAAGGAACACTCTCAGAGCATGATCTAGATACTCTATTCCAAATCAATAAAGCATTCTTTTCTTCCTCTTTCTACACATTCTCTATTATTTTCTTTACTCATAATGTCAAATGTTACATATATTTAACATTTGGTATATTTTCTTCTTATGCATAATGTCTAATATAATGTATATTTGATGTTTTCCATGACATATGGGGATGGGATGTCATAATTGGTATTGGAGCAAACCACAACCCAAGGGCCATTCAGAACTATGGGCCAACTACAACATAAATCTAATGATGAACCATGAAGCCAAAACATATGAAAGTCATTGATCATCTTTGGATGCACCATATTTTTGAGATATTCCACCAACCAACAAAATTATTTCATGGATATCATTGACTGATGAAGATTAGATTACGCTTCATCAAAGATTCATCGATTGTAAGAAGATGTTGGTAAGACAAGGATAGACTAGTCCAAGTAACTCTTACCTATATTAATACTATAAATAATAATTGATTAAGGTCATTCTTAATTTTCTTCCAAAAAGTTAGTGACTAGGACTTGACTTGATCTTGTTTTGTTGAAACTCATTATCCTAAGCAACTTAGAGTCATTTATAAGTCATCATGTCTTTCATATATCAACTTGGTAATGTTGTTTTGGTAGAATAAGCTAGTTTGGATCTTTTAAGATCTTGAAAATTCAACTTCATTTTTGAACATAAGACTATGTCCAATGCATAGTACTAATTGAGATGATTCCAATATTACTAATTCCATTTTGATTGGGCTTACAGTTTCAGAGATATTGTTGTTTAAAATTTCTTGTTATGCATGAATTAAAATGATATTAAAATATTAAATTGCTATTATTTTTATAAATAAATAAAATAAAAAGGAAGGTGGGGAGTGAAAGGTCTTGGGTTCAAACCCAAGCCTCCTCTAGATTTCAAATCTTTTTTTAAATATATATATATATATATATATATAAACTTTTTTAAGGGTGCACCAGCCTTGCAGGAACTATGTAAGTTTTGCAAGAGCCACATAGCCTTTTGTAGGGTTGGGTTGATCTTGTAAGGGTAACACAACTCATATTTAGGGGCCACCACTGCTACCTACCTTCAAGGCATGTCATCACAGTTGTAGTTCTTCAATAGCCACCACCCCTACCATAGCTACCACACAACACATCCTACGCTACCATCGTAAAAAAATCCACCGTGATTTTCAATCCCCATGGTACCCTTGGACATTGATGACACTATGGATAATAGGTATCCTTGAAAATTTATGGACACTAATGGCACCATGGATTATAGACATCCTTTGCACTTTGTGGACACCAATGATGTCATGGATTACAAGAAACCCTAGTGCTCCATGGGCATTCACAAATTATAGGCACCCCTAGTGATCTATAGATATCAATGGTGCTGTGGATCATAGGCATCACTAGTGCTCCATGGGCATTGATGATGTTATGTATTACAAGCATCCTTGGCACTCCATGAACACTAATGGCACCATAAATTATAGGCAACCATGGATCCGTAGATTATAGGAACCCTTCAACATCTTCCAATGCCATTGATAACAACTCATTTCAACATGCTCTAGTGTCAAAAAGCCTAGAAATAACATGCAGCACTTCTTCTTTGTGTGGTTTGTGTTGGCCCTTACAAGGACCTCATAGACCCTTTCTTAGGCTATACTTGCCTAGTGCTAGGTGTGTGGACCCTATTTAAGGGCTATGTAGACACCTATGGAAGTTACACAAGTTCCTTTGAGAGTTGAATAGGCCAATGTCAAGGCTACACTAGCCCTACGTGGGCCATGCTAGCCCTTGCATAGGTTACACAGGCCCTTGCGTGGGCTATGCTAGCCCATGGATAGGCATCAATAGGATTTGGAACTATTGTTTCCAATTTTCTATCATCAACTCTACCAACACTAAATTCTAAATGGCCTTTACCATGAACACTTGGTATCGTAGGTAGCATTGCACATCTTCCCCAACCCTCGACCTCATGCAACTGACATCACTACTTCATTACCACTCCTATGCAATGTACCTTCATAGGTAATCATTACCTGAGTAGCATAGGTTGTCACAAGCAAAGCATATCCTAGCATCATCATAGCCACTATCATTATCCCTGCCTTTACTAGCGATTGAAAATCCTTCTATCTACTAATGGAATGTTTAAATTTTTCATTAACTGATAGAAAATTCAAAATTTCCATTAACTAACAATAAATTCAAAATTTCTATTGTCAAATGAAGTTTAAAAAAAAATGTACAAAAATAATTTTTAAATTTGAATTTTACACATTTGCAAAAATGAAGATAAATATTTTGTAATTAAACATGCTCATCTTGGAATAGTACTAGGATGGGTGACCTCTTGGGAAGTATCATTTATTGCACCAAAGGTCTTGGACCTCAAATGTCATATTTTTTATTTCAAAGTCCATTTTTAACCAAAAAAATGAATTCCTACATATTTCAACCTTTTGAACTCAATGGTAAGGTTAGATTTATCATCCAAATACCCAATAATTCGATGATATCATAAATTATGCTTTATAAATCTAACCTTTTAGACATTGAGACTAAGTACTTTACCTTTGCAGATAGCCTTAAGATTACTATGGCATGTCATTAGTTACACTACCAAAGTCAATGTTCTTAAGGGGGTAGAAAGATCATTAAGAATTAGATAATGTAGTTGATGAACCACGATATCAAGGCTGCGATATTGCATTTGTGATGTCAGAGCTTGTTGTGTGATGTCAGATACCCGATATTGTGTCCTACCTCATTGCCTATAAATAAGAGGTGGGTGCACTTGGTTTGCATAGTTAATTTTAGTCCCTTACCCAAACTCTTTCCTTTTCTCCCTCTTAGAGTTAGAATTATTTCTATGTGCCTATAGTAGGAGTCATAAAGTAAACGGATCTTTATTCAAGCATTATGTACTTGAGCATACCTTGTGTACAAGAATAAAGACAAACTTTGTGATAAACCTTGCAGCATTTAGAATAGATTAATTAATGTTAATTACTATTATTTAATGCTTTCCTTAGTTAATTAATGATTCTCTCTCACCCTGCAACTCTCCTAAGTAAGCACACATAATACAATCACTTTGAGCATGTGTGTAACACTTGGTAACTCAGTAACAATTAGCGTTTGGTAATCCCAGTAGTGTTGCACTGGTTTAGGATGTGTACGAAAAATGAGAATGGATACTAGTGTTAGGATCAGTTAGAGCCTAGTTAATAAGTAGTTGAATTAAATTAGTTACTTAGTTATCTCTCTCCTCCCTTATTAGCAGCAAGACATAAAAACATAAAAAAACATAAAAATAATATGCCTCAACTTTACTTAACCATACAATCATGACATACAAGTAGGCTTGGGAAGACAACAATTGATCAACCCATTCTTATTCCACAAAGGCACATAAGCACTTAGTCCTTGGAATTCGACCGGATCGTATGTGGACACTTATATTCGTATGGTTGAGTGTAGGGATACTTCGCTGCTCATCATTGGTGATGTTGCTAGGGACTTTGTTGTTTTTGCACTAACTAGAACATAGAAAATATTTCACGTTGTTGGAATGAACCCTTAGGGTTGGTTAAAGAAAAATAATAATATATAATACATTGCAACTGAATAGAAAATCATGTTTCCTACTTCGTACGAAATTGTTTTTCTACCTAGGTCTGATATAGGGAACAATCAGAGGTGTAGTACACATGATAATTCACCAGTCCCTCAACAGGTTCATGTGGTATATGTTCATACTGATGAATATATATCAAACTTTACCTTTATCCTCCACCAGGATGAACAACTATGTTGGCGAGACTTAGAAGGTAATATAGTGTTACCTCCTGATCACTTTGTCTCAGGCATTCTTCTTCATAATCTCACACAAATTGGTATGCAGCACTTATAGGTAGAGTATGTTGTGCATGATCATGACTCGAGAGAGTATCGATCCACAGAGGCACAACGTCAAAGGTATTTGCAATAGGAGAGATGTTATGAATCCATGAAGGGAAAGTTGTCATAGAATGTTCCACATGTCCTAAGTGAAAATGAGGGTGGTGAACCTACCTCAGGTAGTCTCCCCCACAATGATGTTCCTCCTATTGACTTTAGTCAAGGGGTTGTGTATCAGAATCTTTACTCAAGTATCCATAACCTAAATTATAGTACCAACACACATAAAGGGTCTAAAAAAGGAATAGGAGCACATGACAAAGATGGACATTCCAATCGTAACCATGATTGAAGCTGCAACCATCAAAGAGAAGGAAGTAGGCATCGACATGGTGACGGTCCCCCTTCTTCTTCACCTCCATCATCTCCTTCATCCTCTCCTTCAGGATCTGGACACAGTCACAAAGAAAAATACCATGAGGAAAAGGATAAGCAAAATGAAATTCATAGATAAAATAGTTGAGAAAGGGGACAAGGGCACTCTAGAGAAACACATCGTGAAAGAACAGAGAATAGGGAACAACATAGGCATCATAGACACCACAGAAGGGACGATCACGATGAACCCCTACTCACTACTCTAAGTATGCTAGACATAACTGAGGTTGTCAAAATCCCAATAAGGCACCAAAAACATAGTAGGATCAAGAGATTAGACATAAAAAACATCCCATGATTTGAAGGGGGTACAATGCTGATCCTCAAAATCATCTACAAGCATTTCGTGATGCATGTGACTTACAAAACATAGAAAGTGAGTGGCAAAAACTTAAGTTGTTCCCATGGATACTAGTCAAAGAAGAGAAGAGCTAGTACTGGTCCTTAGAACTAGAATCCATTCATAGGTGGAGTACCATGTTAGAGTTATTCAACGATAAGTACCAAATGTACTCCTGAGTGTCCAACCTGCAAAAGCAAATTCAAGGCTAGAAACAAGGAGGACATGAACCCTTGGATGCTACCATGGGCTGATATTATGCACTATTACATTGTTATCCTAGCTATGGTTATTTGCAGAGGGATCAACTATGCCATCTTGTAGATGGGCTTAGGCATGAAATGCAAAGATCCCTTGTGATGTATGCCCAAGGGAGGCTATCTAAGCTTAGGACTCATCAAGTTCAAAGATTATTGGAGCAAGTTGCTAAAGAAGAAGGTAAGCTAAGAAAAAGAGAGAGTGTGGAGGAATATAATAGAGATCCTTCCCTTTGAAAGAAGGGAGTAAGATTTTGTGAGGATGAAGAAAAGTCACCACTCAAAGAGATGGTGAATAGGAAAACTTTACCCATTTAAAAACTTATATCGAAAGTATCGGCAAATGTATACCAAATGTGGGACTCCCTAGATAATAGATTTAAAATTTTTCTCAAAGTAATAGAAGAGTCTAGAGAGCAAGGTAGTGATCATGAAAAAAGAAAAAATAGAGAAGCAGAATATGCACATATCAAGGGTAAGGGCAAAGTTTCCATTATAGAAGACGTTGTGGATTTGGATATAGACAATGATAGTAGATGTGAGATATGCAAATATGACCATCCTAAGGGATTTTTTCCTATAATCTCACATCTGTAGGAGTCTGGGGTATATGCACTCAACCCACAATTAAACAAAAGGCAAACACCCCGAAGGTTACCTTATCCTCAAGGTAATCCAAGGTGGTTCCACCAACTTTTAACATATTATCCAAGTGGAACTCCACCACAACCAATCGAGCAGTATCAGTAGTGGAAATACCCACAATCATGTGAAATGCCACAACCAAGGTAATAGTATCCTTACTAGTAACTTGACCCATATGGATATTACATGTAGTAGCTAGTCTCTCCATGTGACTCTACTGGTTACATCACTCCTCAACCTCACTACCAAGCCCATGAGTATTATAGGAATCCTTCTCCTAGGGGTGATGTTCCATAAACATACCATCCTTCTCATTCGGCTGCACCTCTTCGACCCTGAACTTCATTAACACCTACTCTAGCTATGCAGGGTGAAATCCCTACCTAGCTACAGCAATGTAATGCCATAAGGGCTGTTAACCCTTAACCTACTATTGGTTATGAAAATTGCATGAAGAAAAGACCTTTCTTTAGAACCATTAGTCTAATTAAGCCCTTGCAACCACAAGTGGTTGATTCTTCAACCACCTCACTATCACTTGAAGCTTCGAAGCTCCCTTCAACCCAAAAAACATGCTCAATGCATACAATCATGTTAACTCATGCCATCATCTATTGGATAAAATTTGGCCATCTTCCTAGAAAATTATATGATCTTGGGAGTCCTCTGATATATCTATAAATCATTGGAAATTATCCATGCAAAAATATTTTAGATTCAGGTTCTGGTGTCAACTTGATTTCTCAAGAAATGTACAAAGCCTAGAATCTGCTTCCACTAAAAAAGAGTAACATTCATTTAGAGTTGGCTGACCAGTACATCACTATCCCATTGGGACTAATGGAGAACAGTGTTACCATTTTTTGTGGGTGGTCGTATCTAGCTGACTTCCTAGTGATTCAAGTGAACAATGGTAAGGGGGACTTTCCAATCATAATGGGAAGATCATGGCTAAGCATAGTTGACACATGCCTAGGAATCCATGATCTTTCTCTGGAAATATCAAAGGAAAATACATTTGAAAATATCGAGAAGAAGAAAGCTCCATGCATCACATACAATGACTCAGGGTGTAATTGCATGCATAAGTCATGATTCATGCAATGTTTAACATTGCTTGCATGAAATTAGTGTGCACAAGTGACTGATATAGAAAGATGCCTATATGTAGCAACCACAAGATAGGAAGGTGCCTAGCGGCTGACAGCTAATCAAGAGAACAATTTAACTATATGCATGAAACCAACTGAGGTTTGACTTGCACTTACATCGATAGTATAGACACATTAGAGCAAGTCCATCACCAACTTCCAAGTCTTGACCTTGAAAATATCAATTGGTGAAAGTTGGAAATCCCTGATAAGTTTAAGAAAGAGCCCCTTGAGCTAAAACCATTGCCCATCAGTATGGAATACATGTTTTTTAAAAATGAAAAATCAGTAATTATTAACACTAAGCTCGCTCTGCAACAAAAAGAGAGATTGCTAAAGGTAATAAAAAAAAATGATCGAAATCCTTCACTTAGTCATATCTCAAATTAACTAGAATAGATCCTAGGATATGCCAACATAGAATTTACACTAAGCCCTCCATGAAGCCTCGAAGACAACCACAGAGGTGATTGAACCTAAAGCTGAAGCAAGTAGTTAAGGAAGAAATTGAACAGCTTCTAAAATCTAGGTTCATATACCCCATTGCTGATAGCGAATTGGTTAGCCCTTTAGTTATAGTGCCCAAAAAGGAAGGTAAATGGAGGGTGTGCATAGATTTCAGGCTACTAAATATGGCAACATTCAAGGACCACTTTTCGTTGCCATTCATTGACCAAGTCTTAGACACCATTACAAGGCATTGCTACTATAGTTTTCTGGATGGGTACAATGGGTACAACCAAATACAAATAGGCCTGGAAGACCAAGCCAAGACGACGTTCACTAGTCCTTGGGGAACATTCGCATACAAACAGATGTCATTTGGCTTGTGTAATGCCCCTACAATGTTTCAACGATTAGTTCTAAGCATATTCCAGCAGTAGATATGAAATAGTGTGAAGGTCTTCATGGACAACTTCTCCACCTACAGAGAAAACTTTGATCAAGCCTTGGATCGGTTAGAGAAAGTATTAAAACGATGTGTAGAAACCAATTTAAGGCTCAATTGGCAGAAAATCCATTTGATGGTCCAAGAAGGCATTGTACTAGGACATAAAATCTCACAAATAGGAATAGAGATAGACCCTGAAAAGATCAAAGTTATCCAAGGAATTACCCATCAACCAGAAACTATGAAAGATATCTGATCATTCCTTGGACACACTAGCTACTACAAAAGGTTTATTGAGAAATTTTCAAAGGTTGCAAAACCATTGGTTGAATTAATGAAAAAGGACATGCCTTTCAAATGGACTAGGGAATGCGAACTAGCTTTCCAAACTTTAAAATAGAAGCTAGTAGAAACATCTATTCTACAAGCTACTGACTGGTCCAGGCCATTCCACATAATGACTGACATGTCCAACTTTGCCTTAGAAGCTATAATTACATAGTTAGATGACCAAAAACATCCTTAAGACATCCATTGCGCAAGTAGAAGTATCGTTGGTGCACAACTTAACTACACTACAATAGAGAAAGAATTAATGGCTGTAGTGTTTGCACTAGAAAAATTTAGGCACTATGTCTTAAGCTATAAGGTATTCGTACATACAGATCATAGTGCAATAGGGTTCCTAATGAATAAGGTAATGGTAAGCCCTCACATCATACGATGGCTTGTAATCTTACAAGAGTTCAATCTTACGATGATCGATCATAAAGGCACCAAGAATGTAGTTGCTGATCATTTATCTCGGTTGTGATGGGACAACAAAGAGGATGAGTGTCCAATTTTTGATTATTTCTCAGATGAGCTCCTCTTTTTAGGTGTAGTGAATGATCAATTAACCATAGAGAAAAATTGGTATAGTGGCATTCTCACCTATCTCCTTACACAAAAAACACAACAAGGGTTTGACCTTAAAAAGAAACAACAGTTTCTTCACTGAGCTAAGTATTTTATGGAAATCAATGGGAAACTTTATAAAGTATGTCCTGATGGCTTGGTTTGATGGTGTGTTCCCGATGTAGATCAACTTTGAGTTCTCCAAGATGCTCATGAGGGTCCTTGCGGGGGTCATTACGCTAGGAGACGAACAACCACTAAGATCCTACTTGCAGGATATTATTGACCTACATTGTTTCGGGACATCCATCAATTCGTCCAATCTTGTGAGTACTATCAACATGATGAGGGGATGACTGTTAGAATGGAGGACATGCAACAATGAATCCAACCTTTAGAACCCTTTAAGATTTGGAGAATTGATTTTATGGGACCGATTACACCAATGTCTAATGAAAAAGCTTATATTATTGTTACTGTTGATTACCTTATAAAATGGGTAGAAGCAGCTACTATTAAGGATTGTACATCATCTACAACTGCATAATTTGTTCAACAACAAATAATAAATAGGTTTGGTATGCCTCATGCACTTATTTTAGATAATGGTACACACTTCACAAGTGCAAATTTTCAAAAATTAATGCAACGCTTAGGGGTTGAGCACAAATTGACTACACCATACCACCCCCAAGCGAACGGTCAAGCTGAAGTCACCAACAAGGAGATTACAAAGATATTGACAAGAACCATTAGCAAGTTTAGGTGAGATTGCAGCACTAAATTGAACGATGCTCTTTGGGCATACCGATCCACATGGAAACTCTGTATAGGCTACTCTCCCTATGAGTTAGTGTACCATAAATTACCAATACTTCTCATTCAAACTGAGATCTGTACACTATCCATGGCATGTAACCTCAACCTTGACCTTGATCTAGCACAAAAACAATGGTTGATGACCCTTAACCTACTATATCAGAATTGATTGGCCACCCAATCATCTAATGAATTGTACAAGGTCTTCAATAAACAAAGTCATGACCTAATGATTATGAAAGTTAAATATCAACTAGAAGATAAGGTTCTCTACTATAATCCCACACATGTTTCACAAAGTACCAAATTTTAAACACTGTGGGAAGGACCTTATGTCATTCATGCAACTTTTCTTTTAGGGGCCATGATGATATACAAACCTGAGAGCCCAAATAAGAAACTACTTGTCAACATCCAACAAACCAAACCTTTCTATGAGCCTAGGTTAGCCAGTACTCCTACTACCTCTGTTGGTGGAAAACCTTGCTCACTATTTCAGATCTCCTCCTTCCAAATTAATCATGGGGGAGATGGTCACCTATGCCAACCATTCTAGGCCCTTAGTTCTTTTTGTAGTTTTGTATTTTTTTTACACATTTCTTCAATTTTTCTTATTTTTTTTGACACCATCGTTCACATTTTTACTATTTCTTGGATTGGTTGATTTACTTTCATTCGTCATACAATAAGTGCTCATGATGGTGGATTGAATTATGTACTATTGCTTGCTAATGTTTGGTTTGTACCTTTGAATTATGATGTTGATATTATGATATGGTTCTTTTTATAAAATAGGCAATGAGTCCATGCTTTCCATTCATCCATTCAACTCTATGGTCTCCCTCGATTTTGGAACTATACTATCCCTTTTTCTAAATAAACTTATTAATGAATTGGTGGTTTGGTATTTTTCAAACCAAGAAAGGACTCAATGCTTGACAAGGGTGTGACTTCAAGGGGATTCAATGCATTTGTGCCGGTCATTCTCTTGGGTCCTTGGATGCTTTTTCTTGGTTTTTCTGCCATTCTACCATTGATTAAATATTAGGAAGCTGAGTGAATAAAAATAAGTCTTTGCATGATGTGGTTTTCACACAAAAAAAAGAGAGTGAGAATTCAAAGCGCACCCCTTAGAAATAATAAAGAAACATGGGCTACAAGCATTGGTTATGGCATTGGAAAGATATGTTATCCATGCCTGAAGGTTCCCTCTAACTAAGGCCCTTTATCACTTTCTACTTCTCCATCTCGCTCTCCTTGGGATGGTGGTCACTCTTTGTGAAGGTATTCTTGTTGCTTCAAGAGGATGGATTGGCCAAGTGTATCGATGCAAGGTCACTGAATGTGGTTAGTTTGAGTTTGGATTTGGAATGAGTTCTACTCAGTCACATTAACCATGACATACACAAGGGACTTTACAAAACCTTGCTCTTAAGATTCCATTCCATTTCTACTCTTCATCTTTCTTTCCATGTTCCACCTCATTGCCGATTTTATGATTATTCCATATCTTGATTGATGCATTATTTTTCCTTGGTAAATTCTTGTGGGTAAGTTTTTAACTCTTGCTTCCAAATGACATTCCTAGAGCCTACAAACCCTTTGTTTAGTGGGTTTTTTAGGGCATAAAGGGCATGAGCCTACTTTGGAAAGGACCCACTAGCATTCCTTTTTGGTGCAATTGTTAAGTTTTTTCCCTTAGATATTATCTGCAATAAACCATTTCTTGTTTCATCCCCATATTTGACATCCACTTTATTGGCGTTGCTGTTGTTATTTTTTCCATCTTTCTTGTTCCTTATATTTTTCCATCTTATTGCCACTAGAGGTTTGCTCTTAGTCGTGGAGGCCCTAAAACAACTTTTTCAATTTCTCCATTCTACTACTTGCCTAACCCCTACACCTTCGGTAGTTATCAATAATAAAAATCTAACCTAGTTTCTGCCATAACCACAACCTAGCCAATGTGCTTTATATCGAGGCAAGGTATCAACTACATTATGGTTTACTTATCCTTGCTCATTCGTGACTGTGTTGTATGTGCAGATGATGATTACATGGACAATGGATTGGGGTAGGAGGAAGCACTTGGGATGGACTAGAGCTAGAGCATTTACACTAGGAACAAGTTTAATTGTGTGGTTATGGATAAACAACAAAATGCACAATCTCGGCATCGGTAGCAATGCATCTAATTTTTAATTTTCTCTTTCTATCTCCCTTTCTCTTCAAGCTATCAAATGAAGGTCTAGATGCCACTTATGTACAGTGTTCACCACCATGGGTATGAACACCAATGTCATAATGTATTGTCGATTCGTTCATCAGGCACATAGAGTCTACCATCCCATTTCATTGCCAGTTGTAATTTAGTCAATAATTCCATATCTTTCCAATATTTTGTAAGGATCTCAAGGATGAGTTTTCATTCAGTCATGGGAATATGATGAACTGTGATATCGAGGCCACGATATCACATCCACGATATTGGATCCATGATGTCAGAGCTTGCCATGCGATGTTAGATACCCAATCTTGCATCCTACCTCATTACCTATAAATAAGAGGCGGGTGCACTTGGTTTGCATAGTTAATTTTAGTTCCTTACCCAAAATCTTGCCTTTTCTTCCTCTTAGAGTTAGAATTATTTCTACGTGCCTGCAGTAGGAGTCATAAAGTGAACAGATATTTATTCAAGCATTGTGTACCTGAGCACACCTTGTGTACGATAATAAAGACAAACTTTGTGATAAACCTTGCAGCATTCAAAATAGATTAATTAATGTTAATTACTATTATTTAATGTGTTTCTTAGTTAATTAATGATTCTCTCTCACCCTACAACTCTCCTAAGTAAGCACACATAGTATGATCATTTCGAGCATGTGTGTAACACTTGGTAACCCAGTAATGATTAGCATTTGGTAATCCCAGTAGTGTTGCACTGGTTCAGGATGTGTATGGCAAGTGAGAACAGATACTGGTGTTAGGATCAGTAAGAGCCTAGTTAATAAGTAGTCAAATTAAATTAGTTACTTAGTTATCTCTCTCCTCCCTTATTAGCAGTAGGACATAAAAACACAAAAAATAATAAAAATCATATGCCTCAAGTTTACTTAACCATACAATCGTGACATACAAGTAGGCTTGGGAAGATAATGATTGATCAACCCATTCTTTTTCCACAAAGGCACATAAGCACTTAGTCCTTGAAATTTGAGCAGATCCTGCATGAATGCTCATATTCGTATGGTTGAGCGTAAGGATACCTTGTTGCTCATTAGTAGTAAATTAGTTAATTAGTGGATGTATTAGTTTCATTAATGTATTATTTGGAGAATCAACTGGTTAAATAGAATGATCTTCAATGATCAAGAAGATGTATATTAATTCATCTTGGAACCAAATCATACAATAGAACAAAATGGAGAGTCAAAATATTGTTTCAACAAGGTATATGATACCCATGAAGAGAAATGATCTATAAGAAAATCTTAGAATGAGAATAAAAGTTGCAACATATCACGTGCTTGTATGAATCCTAGTGAATGAGAAACAACATCTGCTATGTCCACCATGGGCTTTGGATTGGCATGAATATAGATATTTGTGCATTTTAGCATAATTACAAGATTTGGATGCTGATGTTTTATGTATGCAAGAAGTCTTGCCATGAAAATTCCTATATCAATTTCAACTAAACTTGAGAAAGATAGGATACAAAGGTATTTATAAGCAAAAAGGTTCTTGCAGAAGTTCTTCTTTTGAGCCATACAAATTATCTTGTTACAGAAATCATAACATGGATGGCTACATAATCTTTTATAAATAAGTCAAGTTTTAATTAGTACAAAGATTTGAATGGAGTTTAGAAAATATGATTTTTAAAATTCTAGAACTTCAAACCTTGGGAAAGAAAAGAATAGTCAAGATTTTGAAAAGATCACATAGCATTAGTAGTAATTCTGAAAGTTCATCTATCAAGAAGATATGTATGCATGGTCAATAGACATTTGATTGCCAAACCAACATGTTTAGATGTTAAACTATGTCAAGGAGCATATCTAATTAAGAAAATAGAAGAAAGATTGAAAAATAAGTTATTCCTAAGTTATAATAATCTAGTTCAATTTATTCTTTGTGAATAATTTAATGCAAAAGCTGGAAGTAGTGTTTATCAATTCTTAAAATATGGGTGTGTAAAGGAATCCTTAGAAGATGAACCTGATTTGAAGAAGATGTTTTCATCAATTCAACATACAATTCCATTAGCTAGTTCATATTATACTTACTTTAAATCTTCAGTAGATAAATCAGATTCCAAAATTTAGGAACATATGATGTTGATATATAGTGCTCCTCAAGAACCTTAGTTCAACAATTACTCTACTATGAAATGATGATGGATAAACAACATTCTTCATTGAGACTTTGGATTATATTTTGTACGATGATCGATTCTTTCATGTTACCAAGTTACTAGAGTCAATTTCTCTAAAAGAAGTGGAGAAGAATCAAGATCAATCCTTGCCATCTTGAACAAGACCATTTGATCATATACCACTTATGGAAAAATTGCAATTACTTCGATCAATTCATAAGGTTGATCAAGATTAGAAAGTATCTCATCCTTACTTTTATTGATCAATATTATTATTTTATACATTATTTAATGTATATTTTAATCAAATAAGTAAAATATCTAAGGTAATGAAAGTTGGGAATAAAAAATTTGCTTGGCCTTCACTTGGGTAACCAAATATGAGTTGCACTTTGTGTGACCATAGTTAGGACTAGTGATTGGTGGGTGGTAGATCTTTAATTCACCTCTTTTCATTATCTTAGAAAATGAAGTAATTAATAAGAAAGTAACATTTAATACTCGTATAAATTTTTCTCACATATATTTTATTGTAGAATAAGCAAGAAACAACTTCAAGTTCAAAGGAGAAATCAAATTATTGAAGCAAAAGATCATAATAAACAACATTGGAGCTGGAAAAAGATAGTGAACATGGAATTGTGAAGGACAAACGAAACCTAAGGAGGTTAGATTGTAACGTCCCCATTCCCAAATGGTGCTACTGCATAATGAAGATGATGCCTCTTCATAACAAGTGTTATTTTTATCTTAATAAGACCCAAAGGGCTAGTTGTAATTGTGACTCAAAAAGACACATTGTAATAATGGACATGTCTCTTGAGATTACATTTGGAGGTTTGACCTAAGGTATTTATACTTGGGCTCAGAGGTTGTGTCAGCATGGACTGGTGAAGCTAGTATAGGTAAGTCATACCAGCTAGGTGAAGCAAGATAAGAAGAGAACTGGCAATTCCTTGTGGTTGGTAATAGGCCTAACCATGGTGATAGTGTTGGATTGCCTCTAAGGGATAGATGTCAAAGGAATAAAACCCCAAGGAACACTCTTAGAGCATGATTTAGATAATCTATTCCAAATCAATAAAGCATTCTTTTCTTTATCTTTATGCACTTTATTTGTTATTTCTTTTACACATAATGTTGAATCTTACATATATTTGATGTTTGGTATAATGTCTTCTTACACATAATGTCTAATATAACATATATTTGATGTTTTCCATGACATCTGGGGACAAGATGTCATAGGAAAGACTTACAAGAGCATTACGTAATGCTGCTAAACTTTTGTAAATTATGTTAAAGATCTTCATTGGTGTATATGGTACTAATGCTTATTCAAGTTGGTTGAAGGCAATTGATAAGCAATTTGAATTGTAAGAAATGTCAAATGACTTAAGGATACCTACTGCTAAATCTAGATTAGAAGGAATGACTTCTACTTTGTGGGAAAAGGAGTCTCAAGGTTATGAAAGAAAAAATAGTAAATCCATAAGAAATTGAAATATGATGAAATAAAAGTTAATGAGAAAATTATAATAGCCTCATTAGTTGCAAGAGACTATCATGAAGTTGAAATTCTGAAGGCAAGCTAATAAGGATGTCAAAGAATTCTATATTAAATTTTGTGATCTAGTCCATCATGCTAAGATAAACTTGGAGAAGTGTGAACAAGCTTTAATATTTTTAAAAGGTGTTAAAATTGCATATTAGTAGGAGTTATCTTTTTATTAGTGATAAACTCTTGATGAGGCTTATGGTTTGATACTCAAGAGTGAAAAGAAATTAAGTGGGTTTGGAAACAGGAGCAAATAAAGATCCAAGAATTTGGAGAAGGGATTTAAAACCAAATATAAAGACAAGGATGATAGCCATGATAAAAATAAATCCAAGAAGGATCAAGAAAAGGAAAACAAAGATCAACTCATCCAAGATCCAATGTTTCAAGTGTGGAGAATGGGGACATAAGTAATGGGAATGTCCACTTCATAAGAGAGCCAAGGGTAAATATGTGCAAACCATGGAGGTGGAGAAGATATCAAGCCATGGTCTTTAGAGAGGTAATCCTAATGATCCTAATATTAAGAAGATTTTTGAATTAAATTCTTGTACATTCATGGGAAATGTAAATAAATGAGACTACTCAAATAGGAAATTATTATTTTGGATTGGGACTACATATTTTCTTAGTGAGGAATGGACTCATGTGTTAATAGATGAGAAAGTCCAAGAAAATGTTATTTATTCAAGGAAAGTTGCTATATTATTTTTTGTAACTAATCCTCATCCTATATCCTACAAAGTTATCTAGATATTTTTTCCAAGAGGTGATGAAATAATATAATTTGAAATTTAAAATTAGAGGTTTTCATGATGTTGTGAAGTATGATGTGCTTTCAATAGATTGTGCTCATGTAATTTATCATAGACCTTGGAATTTTGAAAATGGTGCTTAGTTAGATGAAGTAAGAAATATATGGGGTGTGACTAGATTTGATGATATCTAGAGTTGATTCCCATGGCAGCTAGACAAGTGAGGTAGTAAAGCTCACTTAATGATTTCTTAATCCTACAAGGAGAGAGGAGATATATTAAGGAATATGGTGAAATAGGTTTTGGTTTTGTTTCTCTAACAATAGTTTCTACTAACCATGATGATTTGCAGTTTGAACTTCTTGTAGGTGTGCTAAGCTTAAAGCAGAAAGTTTTCAAGATGTTCAAGGGGGAATTGGATGAACTGCCACCAATGAGGAATGTACAACATCAAATTGATTTTTTTTCCCAGTGCTACCATTCCAAATGAAAGATCATACTAGATGACACTAAATTAGAGGATTGAATTCTAAAGATAAGTAGAAAAGTTTCTTGCAAATAGATTCATGATAGCTTATGCAGTTCTAGTAGTACTAGTGATAAAGAAGGATAGCGATGAAGGAAGGATGTGCATTGATTGCAAGGTAGTGAATGGGATAATAATGAGGTACAAGTTTCTTATTTCAAGGATGGATGATATCCTTGCTATCCTAACCAATGCAAAGACTTTTAGCAAAATTGATTTGAAAAGTCATTACCATTAAATCAGAACTAGACCTGGTGATGAATGGAAGAAAAATTTCAAAATACCAAATGGATTTTTTGAGTGGTTAATAATGCCATTTGGGCTCATGAATGCACTTGATACATTCATGAGATTGATGCATGATATGTTGAAGGACTTTCCTGGTAAATCTTGTATTGTCATTTTTGAAGATATTTTTGGTATATATCTCTAACAAGGAAGAGCACTTAGATTGCTTAATGATGATTTGCCTTAAGTTGGAGGTATAGTTAGTAATCAATGTGAGGAAAAGTAATTTTTAAGAGGAAAATCATATCTTTGGGATATATGATTTCTAAAAATCAAATTTAGATGAAAGTTATGAAGGTAAAGACTATTAGCAATTGGCCAACTTCTAATAATATTAGGGAGGTAAGGTCATTCCTTAGTTTAGTAGGTTTTTATAGATTGTTCATAAAACATTTTAGTGGTATTTATTAGCCTATGTTTGATTTTTTGAAGAAAAATAAAGATTTTAGGTGGGATAATAAACCTAAGGGAACTTTTATATTTTAAAAGAAAATATTACCAATGAATCAGTGCTTGAAATTCTAGATTTCAAAAGCTTTTTTAGATGGAGGTGGATACAAGTAATCTTGCCATTGGTGAGGTCCTTTCACAAGAAGGTATACTTGTTGCTTTCTTTTCTAAAAAATTGAATGATTCAAGGCAAAAATCTAGCATATATGAAAAGGAGTTATATGCTACTCTTCAAGAAATTAAGCATTAAAGGCATTATTTTTTGCCCAAAGAGTTTACTTTGATGACAGATCATAAAGCACTACAATTTATAAATTCTCAAAAAACTTTGAGTGCAAAGCACATAAAGTAGGTTACATAGTTATAGAAATTTAATTTTTTGTTGAAACACAAAAGTGGAAAAACCAATGTGGTGGTGGATGCATTGTTGAAGATGCATGTGGTGAATTTCATTCTACTTCATATTGAAGGTATGGATGATTTTGCTTGTTTGTATGAGCATGATGTTCATTTTGAGAAAGTTTGAAGAAGCCTCAAAGAGCCATTATTGAGTAGGATAGACCAATGGATGGAATCTCATACTTAAGATGAACTATTTATTTGTTGGCGACCGTTTGGGACGCGACCGCCAACGAGTGTCCTCGAACAGGATTTAGGTGCCTGCTGGTCTCTGGCAACACCAAGGCCCAGATACCTCCAAATAACTCAGTAGTTAA
>MNCI01011496.1:0-10502 GCA_015680685.1 Gnetum montanum | reverse complement strand
TACTTCCTTCCTTGCCATAGTACCATTTTCTGATTTTATCAACAAGATAATTTGGCACCTTTATCTTTTATTCAGAAGGCTTTAACATCATCATTTTTGTTTACCAGTGAATCAATCTTCTAAAAACAAACACCCATGAACCTTCAACACTAAAGCTGTAATTTACCCATAACCATAGATTCCTTCAATATTTTGAATAAAATATTTTAACTGCTCCATTGAATGGCCAAATGTGCCAACATTATTATTCAAGAATGGAAAAGTATGATTCGTAATTGTCATTTTAGGAAAAATATTTTTCTTGAAAAGCATTGTAGTAGCATGGCAAGTCACATGGACAAGGATAAAACATTAGAACTTGTGGGTATACACTACTTCTAGTTGATGAGAGGGAGGTATACCTACACTCAACCATACGAATACAAGCATCCACGCACAATCCAGTTGAATTCCAAGGACTAAGTACTTATGCACTTTTGTGGAACAAGGATGGGTTAGTCAATCGTTGTCTTCCAAAGCTTACTTGTATAACTTGAGGTATATAATTTTTATGTTTTATGACCTAGTGCTACAAATGGAGGAGAGAGATATTTAATTTAACTATTCAACTATGCTTTAACTAGTCCTAACACCAACATCCATTCTCACTTGCTGTACACATCCTGAACCAATGCAACACTGCTAGGATTACCAAATGCTAATCATTACTGGGTTACTAGGAATTACACACATGCTTGAATTAATCGTACTAAGTGTGCTTACTTATGAGAGTTATAGGGTGAGAGAGAGAACATTAATTAACTAAGGAAAGCATTAAATAGCTACAATTAACATTACTTAGTCTATTCTGGATGCTGCAAGGTTTATCACGAAGTTTGTCTGTATTACCGTACAGAAGGTGTGCTCAGGTACATAATGCTCGAATGAGGATTTGTTTACTTTATGACTCCTACTATGGGCATGCAGAAATAATTCTAACTCTGAGAGGGAGAAAAGGAAAGAGTTTGGGTAAGGGGCTAAGACCAATTAACAAACTACTCAAACCAAGTGCATCCACTCTTATTTATAGGCGACAAGAAAGGCCCCGATATCGAATGCCTGATATCACCTAGAAGGCTTCGATATTGCATACTTCATATCACAGCTTAGCATACCCCCATGACTAAATGAAAACTCATCCTCGAGTTCCTTACAAAATATTGGGAAGGTATGGGATTATTGATTGAATGAGAATTGACAGCAACATGGAATAATAGACTCAAAGTTCCTAGTGAATGGATCGATAAACATATTACAACATTGGTGTTCATGCCCTTTGTGGTGAACACTATAAATAGATGACATCCAGACCCTCATCCAATAGCTTGAAGAGAGAGAAACGAAAATGAGATGCGTTGCTACCAATGTCACGATTGTGCCTTTCGTTGTTTATCCATAGCCATGTGACCAAACTTGTTCCTAGCATAAATGCTCTAGCTCCATTCCATCCCAAGTTCTTCCTCCTATCCGAGTCCCTTGTTCATGTAGTTGTCATCTGCACACATAACACAGTCATGAATGAGTAAGGATAGGTAAGCCACAATGTAGTTGATACCTTGCCTTGATATAAAGCGCATTGGTTGAGTTGTGGTGAAAGTAGAAATTGGGTTAGAGGTTTATCATTGATAACCACCCAAGGTGTAGGGGTGATACAAGTAGTAGAATGGAAAAATTTGTGACAGGGCCCCCATGACTAAGAGCAAACCTCCACTAGCAATAGGGTGGAAAAGTATAGGGAATAAGAAAAATGGGAAAAATAACAATGGTTATACCAATAAAATGGATGTCATGGATGAGGATGAAATGAGAAATTTCTAATTGCAAGAAATTTTTAAGGAGAAGCATTTAACAATTGCACCTTAAAGGAATGCTAGTGGGTCCTCCCCAAAGTAGGCTCATGCCTTTTATGCCTTAACAAACCCACAAACCAAAGAGTCTGTAGGCTCTAGGAATGACATATAGAAATAATGGTTAAAGACTTACCCACAAGAATTTACCAAGGAAAAACAATGTATCAACAAAAATATAGACTAATCATAAAATTGGTAATGAGGTGGGATATGGGAAGAAAGATGGAGAGTCAAAAATGGAATGGAATCCCAAGAGCAAGGTTGTGTAAAGTCCCTTGTGTATTTTATGGTTAAGGTGACTAAGTAGAACTCATTCCAAAGCTAGACTAAAACCAACCACATTCAGTGACGTCACATCAATACACTTGACCAATCCATCCTCTTGAAGCAACAACAATGCTTCCCCAAAGAGTCACCACCATTCCAAGGAGAGAAAGATAGAGAAGAAGGAAGCAAGAAATGGCCTTAATTAGAGGGAACCTTCAGGCATGGGTAACATGTATTTCTAGTGCCATAACTAGTGCTTATAGCCTATATTTCTCTATTATGTCTAAGGGGTGCGTTTTGAATTCTCACTAGTTTTTTTTTTCACGTGAGAACCATACCATGCAAAGACTTATTTTTGTTCACTCAGATTCCTGATATTTGATTAATGGTAGAATGGCAGAAAACCCATGAAAAGAATCCAAGTACCTAAGAGAATAGCCATCACACGTGCATCAAATCCCCTTAAAGTCACACCCTTTTTAACCATTGAGTCCTTCCTCGGTTTGAAGAATACCAAGCCAACAATTCATTAATAAGTTTATTTAGAAAAAGGGACAGTATAGTTCTGAAATCAAGGGAGACCAAAAAGTTGAATGGATGAATGGGTGATGTGGACTCATTGCCTATTTTATCAAAAGAACCATATCTTAATATCAACATTGAAAATCAAAGGTAAAAACCAAACATTAGCAATCAACATTATTATAGTACAATCCACCATCATGAGCACTTATTATATGATGAATGAAAGTAAGTCAAACAAAGAAATAGTAAAAATGATAACAATGGTGTAAAGCAAAAAAATAAGTAAATATGAAAAAATGTGTAACAAAAATACAAAAGGAACTAGGAGCTTTGAATGGTTAGCATTGGTGGCTATCTCCCCCATGACTGAGGTGGTAGGAGGTAATCCAAAATAGGGAGCAAGGTTGTCCACCAACAGAGGTAGCATTGGTACTAGCTATCCTAGGCTCATGGAAAGGTTTGGCTCATTGGATGTTGACCAATAGTTTCTTATCTGGGCTCTCAGGTTTGTAAATCATCATGGCCCCTAAAGGAAAAGTTGCATGAATGATATAAGGTCCTTTCCACAACATTTGAAATTTAGTTCGTTGTGGTACATGTGTGGGATTCTAGTAGAGAACCTTATCTCTTGGTTGATATTTAATTTTTCTAATCCTTAGGTCATGACATTGTTTATTAAAAGCCTTGTGAAATTCGTTAGATGACAGGGTGACTAGTCGATTCTCATCTAGCAAGTTAAGGTCCATTAGCTGTCCTTTTTGTGCTAGATCAAGGTCAAGGTTGAGATCACATGTTGTGGATAGTATATGGAGTTCTTCTTGAATAGGGAGCATTGGAAGTTTACTGTATACTAACTCATAGGGAGAGTAGCCTATAGGGAGTTTCCATGTGGAGCAGTATGCCCAAAGAGCATCGTTCAATTTGGTGCTCCAATCTCTCCTATACTTGTTAATAGTTCTTGTCAATATCTTTGTAATCTTTCTATTGGTGGCCTCGGCTTGACCATTTTCTTGAGGATGGTATGGTGTAGTTAGTTTGTGCTCAACCCCTAAGCATTGCATTAATTTTCAAAAAGTCACACCTATGAAGTATGTGTCATTGTCTAAAATAACTACATGCGACACACCAAACCTGTTTATGACTTGTTGTTGAACAAATCATGTAGCTATAGATGATGTACAATCCTTAATGGTAGCTGCTTCTACTAATTTTGTGAAGTAGTCAATGACAAAAACGATGTAGAATGTTTCATTGGACATTGATGTAATAGGCCCCATAAAATCAATTCACCCCCAAATATCGAAGGGTTCTAAAGGCTGAATCCATTATTGTGAACCCTCCATTCTAGCAGTCATTCCTCCATCATGTTAACATCACTCACAAGATTGGACAAAATGATGGACATCTCAGAACAATGTAGGCCAATAATATCATGCAAGAAAGATTTTAATGGTTGTTCATCTCCTAGCATAATGATCCCCACAAGGACCCTCATGAGCATCTTGGAGAACTCATCATTGATCCATCTTGGGAACATACCATTGGAGAAAGCCATCAAGACATACTTTATAAAGTTTCCCATTGATCTTCATAAAATACTTGACTAAGTGAAGAAACTATTGTTTCCTTCTAATGTCTAACCCTTGTGGTGTTTTTTGTGTAAGGAGATAGGTGAGAATACTACTATACCAATTTGTCTCTATGGTCAATTGATTAGTTACTACACCTACAAAGAGTATTTCATCAGCAAAATGATTAGAGAGTGGATATTCATCCTCTTTGTTGTCCCATCACAACTAAGATAAATGATAAGCAACTATGTTCTCAGTGCCTTTATGATCAATCATTGTAAGATCAAACTTTTGTAAGATCGTGATCCATAGTTTGATGCAGGGGCTCACCATTGGTTTATTCATTAGGAACCTTATTGCACTATGATCCATGTGCATGGATACCTTATAGCCCAAGACATAGTGCCTAAATTTTTCTCGTGCACACACTAAAACCATTAATCCTTTCTTTGTTGTGGCATAGTTAAGTTGTGCACCAGCAATACTCCTACTTGCATAGTGGATGTAATAAGGACATTTTGGTCATCTAATTGTGTAAGTATGGCTCCTAAAGCATAGTTGGACATATCACTCATTATGTGGAATGGTCTGGACCAGTTAAGAGCTTGTAGAATGGGTGTTTCTATGAGCTTCTATTTTTAAATTTTAGAAAGCTAATTCGCATTCCCTGGTCCATTCGAAAGGTACATCCTTTTTTGTTAGTTCAAACAATGGTTTTGCAAACTTTGTGATGAGTGGTGAGGTACCCCTACACTCAACCATATGAATACGAGCATTTTCAAGCACAATCTAGTCGAACTCCGTAGATGGACTAGTTGTGGCACCTAGACAGTTATCCTTAGGTCGCAATTCACTGTCTTCCCACCTAGACTAGTATTATATTTATCATGTATGGTCTAGTCCACAGTGAGGTGTATGATGGTTTTCTACTCTAATGTTACTCCTGAGGGAAATGGAAAGTAATATTATCTAAGTTAAGAGAGAAAGGGTAAAAGAATCTAATCTAGCCTAACTGCGATGAACATCCATTCCTTGATTATCCATACACATCTTGGACTTCGTGCATGACTACCACTAGGATTACCAAGCACAAATCCTAGGTATGCTACTGGGTTACCAAGTAGTCACACGTAAATGCTTGTAATCAAGTCGTACTCATTCCGCTTTTTAACGTGAGATAAAGGTAAGAAGAGATTAACTAGGAAAGTAGTAAATAATAAATAAATAAAGTAAATGCTGCAATGATGAAGTAATCTCAATATTTATTTCTGGTCATGTGTGTGTCCAAGTACATCACACTCGAATAAAGGATGATGTACAATTACATTCACCACACTACGGGAATACATGGGAAAAATAATCTATCTCTAGAGGGATCAAACTACTAGAGTTTAGCTACAATCTCACTCTAATGTTAAACAAGGGAGAGCCGACTCTTATTTATAGACATGGCGATAGATTGCGATATCGCGTACGTGATATTGCAGGGGACGATGCAGTATCATGTATGCAATATCGTGGGGGATGCGATATCGTGGCAGACATGATATTGCATATGCGATATCGCAGCCCATGCGATATCACGTCCCATCATACCCCCATGACTGAATAAAAACTCATCCTTGAGTTATAATGATTACACAGTGGTAAGGTATGGGATTATTAGATGGAAAAAGAAATGGGATGATGCCGCAGTGTGGGAAGAAAACAAAAAAAAGACACAACACACAGAATATGCTATAAATACAAAAATTTGGAACTCATGTAGTTCCTAGTGGTGGAGGCTCCTCCATTGGGGCCTTCCCTTTGTCTTGTGCTCCAAGTTTTGAAGGTTGATGATGCTGAAGTATGGCCTAGAATTTCTCCTCTTTAGTCCGAGGGTCTTGTGTCATCCATGCTAATGTTCCAATGTTTGATGAAGTCGACACCTCCCATGGACAAGGTAGTTGTTGGAACATCTAGTTGGCCTTGACATACCAAGCCACAAACACCCGTCATTCCTCCTCATAGGCTATGGATTTTTTCTTGTATTTGTGAAGATCTGTTAGCTATCGAGCCAAATCAGTTGCGACATCCTTCTGTCCCTGGTAACTGGTTTTTACCACCTCAAGTTCAGAATTTGCAACATCCAATTTTTCCAATAGCTTCTTACGTTCTACAAACTCTACTTCATATTTGGTGTGGATGGTTGCTACTTTATGCTCGAGCTCTAACCTCGAGCACCCTAATGTTAACATGGCAAGGATGGCATATCTTAGGTTTTCCAACTCCATATACTCTATCAAGTCCTAGATATGCAGGTCCCAGTTCTTAACTTCCTCTTGGTGGGCAAAAGGATATGTGTCCAATATGGCTCGCCAATCAGTGTGTTGAGCACTGATAGTGTTGATTTGGGCCTTGGCCATATGGATCTCCTTTTCAAGGATCTATTTATAAATCCCCACCTGATCATAGAAGTGCTCCTTCAACTTTTCATGTCATTTAGCCTCATTCTGTCATGCGCTTATCTCAATCACTGAATTTTAACGAATGGCGCATACCTCCTCCATCAAGAGGGTCCGATTTTCTTTGGCTAAACGACTTACATCCTGGTTGACTTGGATGAATTTTTCTCGTAGTTGATGAAAGTGTTTATCAAGAACATTCTTTTGCTTTTCTACAGTGGTCAACCAGAGGTTGTTAGTCGCAAGTTGTTTATTTTCTTCTTGCAAGGCCTTGAGTGCCTTAAGATGTACATGAGTTTGCGCCTGTGCTGTGGAGGCATCCCAAAAAAGCTTCTCCTTTTCATCCACCACCCTTTTATTCTCTATGATTAACTTTGTTAGTTGCTCGGTTCTAAATTTTTCTAGCTGGTCTGCGAGAACAAATTACAAAGGGTCCCACTGTGCTGCTTGTAAGGCCATGAGCTGCTCTTGTAGTTTCTACACTTCAGCTTCAGCATGCTCTGCCCTTACTTCTATTAAGACCAGCTTCCCCTTTGTGGAAATGAGGTCTGAATAAATTGCTGTTACATCCTGAGGGATGTCAAACAGGGACATCATTACTTTCCCTATTTGAAGAAATCTATTAAGCACATCCTCATGTTCCGTAGGAGTCATTGAGGTTCCAACCAAAGTTTGAGCATCTCGTGCTCGTGAGAGATCTGCCAGTCGCACAATAGGTACATTGAAAGATTATTTGATGTGGTCTATGATCACATCTGTAGCTCCAGTGGCATTCTAGTGTTGCATGACCACCATAGTGGCCCCTTCACTAGTCTCTAACTGCACCTAGAAAGATGTCGTATTTCCTTAGATCTGTTGTGACCATCTACTTTCCCCTCCTCCTGTGTGAATGGATACTTCCCCCCTTGTGTGATCCAATGAAACAATAGGCTTCCTAGCATCATCAATGAAAAAGAAGAGGTTTGCATCATCATCACTTCCCCAACTGACCATCTCAGCGATGGCCCTAAGATGTCTCATCGATGGTCTGTAGTCTTGCAGCAGTGGTGGTTGATCCTAGCCTGTGCTAGGCCCTACTTCCTATTGTTGGCTGGGACCCATGGCTAGACGCTGACAAGCTCTAGCCATATGTTCTTCTCCTTGTTCTAGTCCTAGCTCTTTGCTAATTCTTTTCCTTGGAGCTGGCGCCTTTAGTAATTTAGCATATGAAGCAATTTGAGCTTTTCAAAGGACATCATTGGTGTATCCCTGAATACCAGCACGTCGACAAATCTTTCTGATAAGATAGGGGAAAGGTAGCACCATCTTCCTTGTCTTTCATTCTTCAAACTGCCTCAAGATCTCCATCAAATATAGATAGGGTAGGTTAGTGTTAACCTTTCCCATCAACACTGCACATCCTCTAGCTGCATATGTCGATATCCTTTTTAAGCACTTTGTGGGGAAGAGGTGATATGTTCCAATTTTGAAGTAAACCCTCTCTTCCATCATCAATTCACCAAATGCTTTATCTCTACCATAAGCCTTCTCCAACCAATCCTTTCGCACATCGAGGTCTGAATGAGTGGATAATCAAGCAACCTGGGGCCCTGTATTCGAAAGGTTTAACACTTCCAAAATTTCCTGCACAGAGAAGTCAACTATCACATCACAAATATTAACAATGGTTCCTTGCTCCCTATTGTACCAAAATTGGTATGTCTCTCCTAGGTACCAGCCACTGCTTTTAGACAGGATAGGCCATAAGGGAGATCCTTTGAGGTGATCCCTAACGGCCTCAGGATTGAACTTTGCAAATGATTCGAAGTTCAATTCCACAATCACCGCAGAGAATGTGGAATTCTCATGGATGGCCTAAACACAATCTTGGGGCAACGTGAGTTGTTGTCCCAGTTTAGGTGCTGTAGTAGCTCCTGCTTCTGCTTGCCCAGACCATCCAGTAGGAGGTTCATCTTGATGAATGCTGAATGATTGCTCCTCCTATTCTGCATGTTGTCTGGTAGGTCTTTGTCTTCCACCTCTCCGAGCTCATTTGCTTCCACCTTAGGTACAACCCTCCTGCTCTCCACATTTTGGGACCATCTACAATCACATAGGCCAAGCGTTAGTGTTGATGCATTTGGCCATTTTATGGAACAGTAAGATTCAGGGCTTTGAGTTTGGTAAGTTACAAGAATTATCAAAGTTATATTCAAAGGCTGTGGGCATGTTAAATTTTTGTGGAGTAAATTAAAATTTTAATGAGATGATAGGTTTGATGTGAAGTAACTTTGAAGCTGAAATTGGCAACATCAGGAAATAAAATATGTTTGAAAGATGCAAATATTTCAGTTTACAGTTTGGAGGTTCACTCACGTGGTATAGCAAACTGAACAATGGAATTCCTGGGAGTGGCATACCAACAACACGAATTATTTTGCAAATGAATTGTGGCCCTAATTTGCTGAAAATCGTGGCCCTAATTTGAAGAAAATCATGGCCCTAATTTGCTGAAAATCGTGGCCCTAATTTGCTCTGAAATTTGCAGAAAACCACGGCCTTGTTCACAGATTCTATTTGGGCGTTNTTTGGGCGTTCTTGGGAATTCGTGGGTCTGTTTCGGCAGGGTTAATTCAGGAAACAGCTCCCACAAAACACGTAGGCAGCGGGTGCATGGAGGCAACTTGGAACAATAACGGCAGCACCAACGCAAACGCAGGATGCATAAAGAAAAACCCAAACCTAAATCTACATTTTTTGGGTTCAATCCCACGCATCCACAAATGCACTGCAGGAAAAAAAGTAATAAAACAGAGGACAAAAGGCAGAGAGCGAAGGGCAAACAACGAGCAGGCACGTTTCTGGTTCATCCCTGCAACTTCAAAAAATTTTGGTGCAGTTATTTCATCGCTAAAACAGGGCTTCTTCCTTCCGAAAGATTCATTTTGAATTTTAGGCAGTATGTCCTGCAACTTACCTTCAAACAACTACCATGACCAATGCCAATGCATTCGGCATCGCATACCAGTCTGATGGATACGGCAACAGGGACAGGGGAGCACATCAGGATAACTGTTCAGAGATATTTCTGACCAATGCTGGTGAACCGGAGTCTAAGAATAAAATTTAAAAATTTTAAATAATCTATAATACTATATACACTAAATATGAACCTCCAGTTATAAATTTATCTTTTCTAATTTATCAAGACTTCAAAAATAGTGTTGGTTAAAATATTATATAAGCACCTACAAATATTTGTAATATTAATCTTCACTTGTTTATGATATTTTAAACATGTTCCACATATTTAAAAATATATATAACTTCCAAAAACATAAATCTCTCCTAATTACATTTATAACTTCCTAAATAAATCCTCCCTAAATTAAATGAGTAAGTTGTAACCTCCTTACTTGGAGAGATATTTTCAAGATTATTTTTGGATATTTGGAAATTGCAACTTTCATATACATCACTTAAAAAACTTTACATCTCATCTTGAAGAGGCAAAATTAAAAGATATATATATGTATAAAGTAAGTTGCCACTATAGCTTGTGTTCCTATGTATCTTAGGAATTGTTTTTTAAAAAATTTTCTATACTATTGTAACTTCCAAAGCCACTTGTCAATTTCTTTTTCCTCTTTGGTGGTTGCAACCATCTAAAATTGTTGTAACTTACCTAACTTGTTGGGCAAGTAACCTCATAACTTGTTGGCCAAGTAATCTCTTAATTGGTTGGCCAAGTTACTTGGGAGAGAAGTTAGGTGAGATATTTGCAAATATGTAACTTCCCTACCTACCTTGGAACCCTATAAAAAGGC
>MNCI01011495.1:497889-510994 GCA_015680685.1 Gnetum montanum | reverse complement strand
TGGGGGTATGATGAGACGCAGTTTGCATCGGCCGCGATATCGCGTCCGACGCGATATCCCATCCCCCGCGATATCACGTACGCAATATCGCAGTCAGCCGTCATTTCTATAAATAAGAGGTGGCTCTCCCTTATTCAGGGATCCCAGTTTTAGTGTAGCGAAGCTCTGGCAGTTTGATCCCTCCAGAGTTAGAATTTTTCCCGTGTCTGCCCGTAGTGTGGTGAATGTGATTGTACGGTGTCTTTATTCGAGTGTGCCGTACTTGGACATGCACATGACCGGAAATAAAGATCAAGATTACTTCATCATTGCAGCATTCACTTAGTTTATTTATTTGTTCTTTATTTCATGTTATTTATTGCTTTCCTAGCGCGGTGTAAGTACGACTTGACTACGAGCATCTACGGGTGTGTACGGCTAGTTAAGGAATCGGTTACTTATCGCGATTAGTTTCTCACCCTTTCACTCCTAGAAGCGGAACGAGTTCGACTTGATTACGAGCATTTAAGTGTGATTGCTTGGTAGCCCAGTGGTGTAGCTAGGGAGATCTACGCTTGGTAACCCAGTGGCGTATTTGGAGTCTGCACTTGGTAATCCTAGTGGCGTACCTAGGCCTATGCTTGGTAGTCCCAGTGGCAGTCGTGCACGAAGTCCAAGATGTGTACGGTTGATCAAGGAATCGGTTGCTCGTCGCACTTAGGCTAGATTAGATTTTCTTGCCCTTTCCCTCTTAGCTTAGCTTAGTTAATATTATTTTCCACTGCCATCAGGAGTAGCGTTAGAATTAGAATACATCATACGCCTCATCTAGACTAAACCATACGTGACATATGCAAAACTAGTCTAGATGGGAAGACAGTGAACTGTGACCTAAGGCTAACTATCTAGGTACCACAACTAGTCCATCTACGGAGTTCGACCGGATTGCGTGTGCGACGCTCGTTTTGTATGGTTGAGTGTAGGGGTACCTTGCCACTCATCAGTGCTCCATAAGGCGTATGGGCACTTAGTTTGTGGAGTTTGATTCGATCGTGCATGTTACGCTCGTATTCGTATGGTTGAGTGTAGGGGTACCTCACCACTCATCACCTAGCAACACTATAATTTCACAACCAATTTAGCCCTAAATCCACACTAACTCTCTCACAAGCACTCCAACGAGAGGTAAACATTTTCAAGGGTAAGCAACTCTAGTGCCATGGTTACCATCAAGCTATGACATCATAATACCCCGTTTGCACCTTATCTTCCCCTTTTATTCCTAGCACATTGCCTGTGCCTTCTCTCGCTTTTCACCTACCCTCTAGCATACCACTATCCACATCACTCTTGATCATAGTGCAGTGACATCTGATTAGGTACTAAAGAGTGATGTTGGTGCTAGGCCTATTATGGTGTTTTACTATTCTTTGTTGACATCTCTCAGGCCAGTCCTCCAAACATTAATAAAGAGGGGCCAATGAAACACCACCAAATCTAGATTATAGCCTTTTGACTACAAATTTGACTAAGTGTTGAGACTATGCTCTCCCCTAGTTGGGAGCATAGTCAGTCTTCATTAGAGAGTGTAGTTAACACAAAATCCTATTTTGCAAATTTTTTCTATGTGTCAACATGAAGCCAATTGCTACAATTTTTTTTAAGTACTACGACTACACTCTCCACTACCCCATAGCATAGTCAGCCTCTCATGAAGAGCATAGTCAGCATGAAGGCCTAGTTTTCACAGATGTTTTAGAAGTGTTGAGACTACGCTCTCCCCCAACCTAGAGCATAGTCATAGTCAAGCACAGTTAATCGAAAGCCAATTTCCACAAGTTTTGATGAGTGCTAGGACTATGCTCACCCCCAATCAGGAACATAGTCAATCTCCAATAGAGAGTGTAGCCAGTACATAGCCATTTTTTGCAAATTTCTCTAAGTGTTGAGACTATGCTCAACCCTAGTTAGGAGCGTAGTCAACCTCCAATGGAGAGTGTAATCAACATAGTTATTTTTTGCAAATTTTTCTAAGTGTGGAACTATGCTTTCTTTCCATCTAGAGCGTAGTCAAGCATAGTTAGCTAGAATAGTCTCCAGCATCTCCACAACGTAGCACCAACACTCAGCTCAGCTCCAACTCACCTTTGATAAGTGTAGTTAGTAAAATGCATCTATTTTGGTACCCCCCTTTTGTCCCTAAAATTGTAACTATGCTCAATCCCATGCAAGATAATGAAGAGCATAGTTTCGAAGTGTAGTCTCTACAATTTCATTTTTTCAGGTACCTTGTGATCCTCTTAGCACACACACATGCAATTGACAACGTAGTCACAATCTCATAGTCTTGTAGAGTCTGGTAGAGCACAGAAAATCACAACACCATTAGCACCATTAGTACACCACATAAATAGTGACTATGCTCAACGTAGTTCCAACCATTCCCTTTGCCACATGGCAGTCACCCTACACTTCATGCTAAACCTAACCCTATAAATACCCCTGCTCTCAACATTTTCAAGGTTGGCAAAATTGAAGCATTGGCAAGTTGGCAAATTTTTGGCATTAGCAAGTCTAAGGAGTGCTTGGGAAAAGATCAAAGGCATCATGGTGAACCAAAGAGAGGCAAAGTTGCAGACTATTGCACACCCATGCAACCCAACCGAACACCACAACCAATAGTACACCACAGTGGCCAACCCGATAGGTACAGACACCTCAGTGGAACATTGGTCTTTGCGGCCATACATCCTTGAGACTATGACTATGTTGTCCACTATGCCTGTTGTACACCACATGCCTCCTAACCCTTGTTGGTGTTAACTACACTCAACCCCATTTGGGGTGGTGTTCTATTTCTCTCTCTCTTTCTTTGCATTTTTAGCATTTTATTTGCATCTTCCACCATTTCATCGCATAGTTGTGCCTAAAACTATGCTTGGGTGATGATCCCCACACATTGACACCCCATTGACATCGTTGACACCACTTGGACACTTAGCATTGTTTCACATTAGCATCATAGCTAACCACGCTGCACTCGGGTGCATCTGGTAAGTCCTTGTTTGATCGACAAGATCATTCAAGGCACCCCATGTTTGCCTCCAGCAGGCCCTCACATAGACTTGGGGTTAGGTTGTGTGCTCATGGAGCTCAGTGTTCCAGCCCTCGATGTTTTTAGTTGCTACAAAGCTAAACTATAGATATATATTATAAAATTTAAACTAAACTCATGGCCTAGAGGCCAGGTACTAGTTAGATTGGTAACATTGAATAATACATCAATTATAACTTCTTGGGAAGCGCTCAGCATAATAATAGAGCTTATCTATAACACTAAATAATATATCATCATTTCACTGTAACACATGATTACATTCAAATATTAATATAAAGATTATATAGAAGAAAAATGCCATACTAATCAATGGCATAAGCCTCTTGCAAAGTGATCAATAAGTAAACAAATGAGATTCCACAGCACAAGCCTCTTGCAAAGTGATTAGTAAGTAAACAAATGAGATTCCACAGCACAAAGGAGGGGGAAAATAGTATCATGGTACTTGTGATACCGTATACGAAAACCTTTTTTAGATTGGTACTATTAGTTTTTGAAAGAGTGTGATTTTAGATTCCAGCCTTGGTCTCAACAATCACCTTTTGATGTACAACTCTGGAAACAAATTCCTTCCATGCATTTTCAACCTCTTCCTTGTTCAGGGGAGTATCAACGGTCTCCTCAGCAACCAAGTGGGCTCCAATAGTGTCCAAGTACCACCCTGATCTCCCACATAAGCCCAAAATCTTACGACTAGACCTTGGAGAGGAGAAGCATGTTCCTCTCTCATGCCCAAAAGGCCCATACCTACCCTTATTTGTGTGGAAAGTGAGACTCTTTACAGCTATGGAATTGTGGGGAGCCATAGGCCCATAGTAACCACTTATGGACACAAGGTATTCTTCAGGGTAGTTCAATTTGACCTGTGTCAAGTCAAAATATAATTCAGGGTTAAATCTACTAAACAAAATGGTCTGTTTCCTAATTCCTAGCAAGCCACAAAGACACTTACAATTTGGACTTTGTTGCCTCCTAGGCCACCGTGCTTGAATCCCCAGATAAACTGCCCATTACGAGCATACTCAACTGTAATGGAGTCCACAACATCTCCATACTTGATGACAATCTGACGGATGCCACTGGAAATGCCATCATCCCACGGGTTTCCTCCCTCACCTCCCCATGTCAGAGAAGGCAGCGGCTTCCAATCTGTACCGTGTGAAACCTATCCCAAAGCAACAATTACTTCATTAAATACAAAGCAAAAACCATCTCATGAAACTATGTATTCCAGCCAGTGTCAATTCAACTTGAGGCTATGAAATTTCACCAACCTGCTCACTAAGATTCATTTCAATTTTGAAATTTTCCAGGTAGCTAACCAAAGCAGGAAAACAAATCAACGCTTAACTAAAACCTTTAGCATACTTGAGAGTATTCTAAATTTGCAATTTCTGTGTTATACTGTTATTTTAGTCTTATTCAACATTCCGTAGAAAAATTCTACTTTTCTGAAAAAGGAACATTTTTTTTATAGATTGAAAAATTGGATTGGGTTAACAAATCAGATGTTAAAAATTTGAATAAATCAGTGTAAGAATCACATTAAAATCATCAATATTAGCAAAATAAAGCAGTTATATCCATCCATGTTGGTAACTGCAATTTCCAATTTTTTCCAATTTTTTTCATCTCAGATAGAGTGAAAAATCACATATAAAAATTTTAGTTTTTCCTTAGTATTAGAATTAGTAATAAGCAATATAGTAAACTTAAAAAATAAAAAAAAATGTAGCACTATCTATTACATTAAATGTGTAATGCGATTTTGAATCAGTTTCAATGTTGCTTTGCGATCTATTGCAGATCTCTAGATTGTCTAGAACGATGCTTTTGTTTTTTTGTTTTTAAGTGCTGCAAGTCATCGAGAAATGCTTTGGTATGGCACATCTTTGACAGAAAATTTTAGAAATTTAACATATTCTGGCCATTTTAACATATAATAAGATTGTCGGTTGAATTTTGTATTACTGTACGCTAAATAAAGAGATACTTTGGCGTGGAAAGTCTCTAAAGTTTTAAACCGAACCTCTCTGGTAAGAAGACTGTTGGGCGCAGGGGAAGGAACTTTCAAAGCATCGACAATATCCTTCACGGACGAAATGATAGTGGGAAGCATCATGGAAGCTTCGCAGCCATGCTGCTGATCACAGCATTTCACGTAAAGCTGAGTATACACTCCCATAGCGTCTAGAACGTTACCGCTACGGCCATGAAACCCTGTAATTCTGGATCCCAGCGTGGAGGACTCAAAGGACTGTCCCAGCTGCACGCCGAACGGCCCGTGCTTCCCCAGATTCGTATGGAAGGTCAGGGACCTCACCGCCGGAGGACCTTTGAAGTAAAACGATCCGTAGTGGCCGCTAATTCCTACCAGATACTCCCGCGGATGATCAATCACAATCTGCAGGAATCAACCAAGCGGAGGAAAAGTGACTAAATAAATCTAAATTAATGAAAAATTAAACATCGATTCCCTGCACTGGAAGTCATGACAGAAACATCCATTGTCTGCACTAGCATACGTGAATCAATGACAAAAAGGAACTAGAATTAATTCTCAACACTAGATGACAAGACTCGAGGGCAAAAACGTCGATTCTGTGTAGTTATTTAGCAAAATGAGGTATCAAATCCTATCTAACAAGCAAATGTAAATATTAGACCCTGACTGTGACAAGATATCTTTACAATGTTAGGTTATGGTGGAAACGCTTACTCTTTTAGAGTAATCTCCGCCAGAGCCGCCGTGCCTGTGAGACCACCAGGAGGCGCCCTCGTCATCGTACTCAATTGTAATAGAGTCGATAGCGTAGCCGTAGCGAAGCACGATCTGCCGAATTCCAGTATGGACGCCGTCGTCCCATGATAATCCTCCATCGCTGCCCCATGGCCCCGACGACACCGGTTTGTGCACCAATTCACTGGCTTTCTGAAGAATCATCAAATTTTCACAATCAAAGATTCATATTCACAAAAATTCAAGCGAAATCCTGGAAAGAATAAGCTTCTAAGAGAGGTAACTACGTTGCTTTTGGCCTTCTGCAGAGCAGCTACCCTGTTGGCAGCCATGGAAGACATTCAATTCTAAAAACTCCTCCTTCGCGAAACGCAGAAAGCCCTTTTTTCCTCGCAAAACCTGAATCTGCCGCAGGATCTGTTGTGTTGAAAGAGGAACACCTCCACGCATGTATATTTATATGCTTACTATGGTGTTGCAGTCGAGTGGAGGCCAATCACGCACGCACTATAGAAGGTTTTAAAACTTATGAGAATCTGAAAAAGGAGCTGCAACGAATGGTTTTTGCTGGAGACCGGTGGCGCGCGCAAGAACCGGAGTACAGGCATGAGACAAGACATATGAATCAAATTGCAAAGTGCAGTAGTACGTCTGAAATGAAGCTGCCAAGCGACTCCGTTTCCATTTTTTCCAGCTATTGAAGATGCTTGCAACTCGATCTGAGATGGAACGCAGCTCGGCTATGATTCCTAAAACCAGCAGGACCACTCCCATGGCGGACTATGTACCGTTGAAACTGAGATTCTGCGAAACAGTAAACTTGCAATATATATATCTATACCAATCGATGTGTATTGAGAATATCAATCGTGGGTTTGGTTGTGCGACAAGACATGATGGATTTAAGTACTACTTCTTTTCTTTGGTGCCGTGTGTGGTGCAGCGATAGCACCCTTGTTGCACGACGTGGATTCTGGTATCATTGTCCATCCGAATCAATAGGAAAAGAGTTGCTCTTCGTGTTGGTGTTGGGTTTTAAAGAATAATTATGTAAATTAGAAATGTGAAATTTTTATTACCTTCATGAAATTACAAAGTATTTGTTGGATAGTTATAAAACTTTCATATACTTCTGAAGACAGTTGAAAATATTCATGATGTAATGCCTCACGGAGAAAGGGTCAATTTTTTTAAAAAAACTATTAACAAATTACAATTAATGTTATAATTCATTCAAATGTGACCTAAAGATGGGTAAAATGAAAAGATATGTTCTTCATCCTTCATGCTTTGTTTGTATAGTCTACAAATATGTTCTTCTCGCACTGATGAGCAATGGGAATTCACTACGCCCAACCATACGAATCACAAGCATGTACACGTGATCTAGTCAAATTTCGTGGACTCATTCTCCTTAAGTGTCTTTTGTCCCAAGTAATCAAACCTGAGGTTACCGGTCGTTGTCTTCCCAATCATCAATTGTGTTAATTTCATCTATATGACTAAGTGTGATTGAGGTGTAAGATATTTATATTTAAAATTTTATAATTTTTTGATAATTTTATAATTTTTTATCTTTAAAAGTATTAAGAGGAGAAGTAATTGAAATATTAAAATTTAACTAATTAATGGCTAAACTATTATAAACATAGGGTACCCGTTCCCACCTTCCATAAAAATCTTAAACTTGTATTAGTGCTACTAGGTTCCTAAGTATTTACCACTAGGCATACCAAGTATTCACTGCTAGGATTAACAATATATTATGATCGAAGTGGTCATACTCACATTATTACGGAATAAAATGTTATATTCTTAAGTATAGAAAAGTAAACTACATGTAAAGTAAAATGTTTGTAAGAAATCTCAATTTTATTTCCATCATGCAACAATATCTAGGTACATCTTACACTCGGATAAAACTCAATGTAATTAATTCAATCCACATTGTAAGCTCGTAGAGGGAAAATTCACTAAGTTTTATGGAAGAAAACTACAAGAGCTTCAATAGGAGAATGACCAAAGGTGCTATAAATGTGGTCAATGCATGCATTTATATAGGCTTAGGAAGGATCCAAGTCAATGTGTATGCACCAACACATCCAAGATGCATTAACTAGGCTACGTTAATGAGTATGCGTTGATGCAACTCGCTTATTTAGACTTCATCATACCCCCATGAATGACTAAAAGCTCCTCCTCAAGTAAACAAAATGACTTCAAATTGCTTACAAGATTTGAGGGAGTATGGAACTGACTAACTGGCTATAACAAACAAACAACTTCTAACTGCCACTTATGTATATAAAAAATTTTTGTAAGGTACAACAAATTTGTATAATCTCACAAAATTTATAGGTATTAGTTGGATGGATTAAAATGAGATGAGATCTTTGCATCATGCATAGAGGTGGAGGCTCTTGTGGTGTGGAGGATCCTTCATCACATCCTTGCTTTGTTGGAGGTCTAGGATGCCTTGTTATTGCTACTGTTGTTGCCAAAAAACTAGAAGACATGTAGAAGTGTCTTCATTTTTTCCTCTTTGCTCCATGGGTCATGGATGGTTTAAGTAGCATCGTCTAAATGGGTTGTTGTTGGTATATTTCACAAGCATGATAGTGTATGAAACATTTCGTTCATATTGACAACCCAAGCTATGAATTATTTATGTGTAAAGTTGAACGTGAATAAGGTTCTATAGTTCATGGTAATCACTTATTCACTAGGACAAGTTCTTAGTAATGGATATTTTATCAGTGAATTTGCTCTTGAGAACTTTAATCTTTGCATTGGCTACTTCCAATATTAGTTTGGTCTCTTTATTATGCTTAAACTCTACCTCATAGAAGACATAGGAGCTAGGTACTAGCTTCTTCAACTTTGATCTTAGCCTCATTGTTACTAGCATTGCCAAGTTTGGATACCAAAGGTTAGCTAGTTCCATGTATTCAGTCATCTTCTTGATTTGCAACTCTTTTAGGCAAATCTCTACTTGACTGTAAGTGTTGAAGCCATCGAAGATGGACTACCATACATCATCTCTTTGCTGAGTTATTGGACGGTCTCATTCACCTTTACTATCACAAACTTGATTTATTTTTCATTGATTTCTTTAACTATTTTGACCTAGTCCCAAAAGCAATTATTTACTTAGTTTTACTTTAGGGCCTTATTTTTCCAAGCAGCAATCTTAATTGTGATTTTATGATGAAGAGCATAAACCTTCTCCATCAAGAGATTTATATTTTCTATAGTAAACCTCCTTATATCTAAGTTCATCTTGGCAACTTGCTTCTACTATTCGCAAATGTACTCCATCATTTGGTCCGTTTATTACTTAGCATTCTATACATAATGATTTTTTTGGGTCAGCATGAGATTTTCCTTATGAATATGATAAAGGTTATGGTTGGAGGAACTCATCATTGCCTCTAACAATGAAGCATCAAAGATTGCCATCTCTTTTGTATTCTTGGTGTGACATCTCATCCCTAGATGTCATGGCAAACATTAAATATATGATATATTAGACATTATGCATACAAAGAAAATACACCAAATGTAAAATATATGTGATATTCGACATTATGTATAAAGGAAATAATAGGAAAAATGTAGAAAGAGAAAGAAAAGAATGCTTTATTTATATGGAATAGTGTATCCGTATCGTGCTCTAAGAGTGTTCCTTGTGGTTTTCTTTCTTTGGCATCTATCCCTTAGAGGCAATCTAGAATTGTCACCACAGTTAGGCCTATAACCCATCCAAAAGGGATGGCCAGTCCACTTCTTGTTCCACTTCATTCGGCTCTTGTGACTTGCCTGTACTAGCTCCACCACTCCATGCTGGCATGACCTCTAACCCCAGGTATAAATTCCTTAGGTCAATCCCCCAAAGGTTACCTTAAGAGACACATCCATTATTACAACATGCCCCTTTAGGTCCTAATGAAAACTACCCTTTTAGGTCTTATTAAGATAACAATAACACTTGTTATGAAGAGATATCATCTTCATTAGGCAATAGGATCATTTGGAAATGGGGATGTGACAATATACTCCCCTTGGGTTTTGTTCATCCTCGAATAAGTCAACATTCATTGTCTTTTTCTAGCTCCAATACTTCTTTCATGCTTCCATGCTCCAATAGTTTGATTTCTCCTAAACCTTGAAGTTGTTTCTTGCTTAGTCATTGCAAAATAATTGGTAAACTATGGTTCTTAATGAGTACTATCCATGAACATCATATGTTCTTGAATTATGGAATCTAATTTATCTATTGAAGATTCAAAGTAAGTAGAATATGCATTGGATAATGGAATTGCATGTTGAATTGATGGAAATATCTTCAAATCAAGTTCATCTTCCAAAGATTCCTTTACACATCCATATTTTAAGAATTGATAAATACCACTTCCAACTTTTGCATAGAAATATCCACAAAGAATAAATGGAACTAGATCAATATAACTCAAGAATAAATTATTCTTCAAAGTTTCCTCTATTTTTTAATCAAGTATTCTCCTTGACATTGTCTAACACCTAAACATGTTGCTTTGGAAATTAAATGTGTGTTGACCATGCATACACATCTTCTTAATAACTGGATTTTTAGAATTACTGCTAACGTTATGTGATTTTTCTAAAATCTTAATTGTTCTTTCTTTTCCATCACTTGAAGTTCTAGAATTTCAAAAATCAAATTTTATAAACTCCATTCAAATCTTTGTACCAATTCAAACTTGGCTTCTTTATAAAAGGTCACACAACCATCCATGTTGTGATTTTTGCAATATGCTAATTTGTACAGCTCAAAAGAAGAACTCCCATAAGAACTTTTTTGCTTACAAATACCTCTATATCCCATCTTTTCCAAGTTTGGTTGGAATGGATATAGAAATTCCCATGGCAAGACTTCTTATAAGCATAAGACATCAACATCCAAATTTTCTAACTCTACTAAGATGCATGGATATTAATAGTTGTGCCAATCCAAAGCCCATGATGGACATAATAGCAGTTGTTTCTCACTTGTTAGGGATCTTGCAAGAATTTTGTATGTTGCAACTTTCATTCTCACTCTTGGAATCTCTTTTGAATCATTTTTCTTCATGAGTATCATACTCCTTGTCAAAATAAGATTTTGAGTCTTCATGTTATTTTGCATCATGATTGATTGCAAATTGAGTTAATATACTTCTTTCTTATTGTTGAAAACTATTCTATTTCATCAACTAATTATCCAAGTGATACATCCATTGATTTATCGATTGATAATCAACTAATACTGATACAAGAACTAATTCTCTAACTAATTTAACAGCATTATCAGATTTTATAATTACATTATCTAATTCTTATAATATTTAACGACATCATATAATTTTAGTAATATGTAATTATATTATCTAATTCTTAATAGCATTTCTACCCTCCTTTAGAACATTGACTCTAGTAGTGTAATTAATGCCATAGTGATCTTAAGACTATCTGTAAGGGTTATGCACTAAACCTTAAAGCCAAAAAGGTTGAATTTATGATATTATTGAATTATTGGGAACTTAAATGATAAATCTAACCTAACCATTAAGTTCAAAAGGGTGAAAAATGTTGGAAATGATTATTTATATGTTGAAAAAGAATATCGTATGCTCGAGTGATGCAAAAATTAGACTTTGAGGGTATCTAGGAACTATATCAGGTAAGTGGTCAAAACTATTTTTTGGGATTTCCTAGGACAAATCTAACTTCACCATTGTGTTTTTAAGGTTAAAAATTATAGGAAATGACTCTTTGTTTGTCGAAAATGGCATTTGAAATTGAAAGTTATGGCTTATGAAGTTTAGGACCTTTGGCACAAAAAACAAGAGTTCCCAAGAAGTCACCCATCTTAGTTCTACTTCAAAACAAGCATGCATAATTATGAAGTTTTTATACTCATCATTACCAAGGCATCAAATTTTATTTTTTTGAAAATATTTGTGCACATTCTTTATTTAAATTGATGATCGATGATGAAAAATTTAAATTTTTCCATCAACTAAAGAGCATTTCCAAATTTCGATCCATTAATGGAAATTTCAAATTTTTCATCTATTAACAGAGAATTTTCCTGTTGTGTGGTAATAGGGATGGTGGTAGTAATGCATGTTGATGATGAAGTCTTGGGAGGCTACTAGCAACTTCGGTGGCTAGGTTGGGTGATGATGGTGTGGCATTTCCTATTACTGGTAGTGATGTGGTCGTTCTCTTGGGCTTCCCTAGGGCTTGCGAGGCCCATTTCAGGGTCTATAAGGTTCTTTTTAGGGCTAGCACAGCCCATCACTAGGCTCATGCAATTTTTTTCTAGGGCCCTTGTGGCCCATCACTAACTCACATGGCCCACACAAGGCTTGCATGGCTTTTGTTAATGAATGATTGATGGCAGAGAGAAGGTGATTGATGGTAGGGAGGCAATGATTAGTAGCACAGGAGGTGATCTGCAGCATGGAAGGTGATGAGCCACGATATTGCATACGCGATATCACATCCACCACACGATATCACATCCTACCTCATTTTCTATAAATAAGAGGCGACACCCTTTTTTCTGGCAGTTAGACTTAGACCCTTAGCCAGATTCTTGCAGTTTTGTTATTCTAGAGTTAGAATTATTTCTGTGTGCCCGCAGTAGGGGTTATAGAGTGAACAGATCTTTATTCGAGCAATTTGTACCTTAGCACAATTTTGTGGACGACAATAAAGACCAACTTTATGATAAACTTTGCAGCATACAGATTAAGCTAATTAGTAATTAATGATTATTTAATGCTTTCCTAGTTAATTAATATCTTTCTCAACCTTTAACACCCTTAGTTAAATACACTCAGTACAACCACTTCGAGCATGCATGTAACACTTGGTAACCTAGTAACGATTAGCGTTTGGTAATCCCAGCAGCGTTGCACTGGTTCAAGATATGTATGGCAAGTGGGAACGAATACTGGTGTTAGGAACATTTAGAAACTAGTTAATGAATAGTTAATGTAAGTTAGTCACTTATTTCTCTCTCCCTTTCCTTTATTAGCAAGATTATTAGCAGGAGACATAGAAAGACAAAAATCCATAAAAAATCATATACCTCAAGCTTACTTAATCATACAACCATGAGAATACAAGTAAGTTTGGGAAGACAATGATTGATTAACCCTGAGTGTTCCATTAAGGTGCATAATCACTTAGTCCTTGGAGTTCGATTGGATCATGTGTGAAATGCTCGTATTCATATGGTT